>JAULCE010251629.1:0-11000 GCA_032359355.1 Macoma nasuta | reverse complement strand
AAAGGTTTCTTTAATACATATTAGCGTGTTTGAACAATTCAGTCAATCAGACAGTCGGCTGACATGTTTATACCCTGTTATTATCTTAATTGATTATAAATGCCAAGCTTGTCACACCTTTACCTTTGTCCCTTTAAGCGGTTGCCTGGAGATTAATTCGAATCACGTGACAAGTTTTATGGGGCTGGAGTAGACCCCGGACATTCAGTTACTATCTTTTGGCTGAGTCAGATCTCTGGCGTATTCAGGATTTCCTGACCAAACAAAATCCTATTTAAAATTTTCATATTTTGCATTTGGACATTATATTTGTTTTTGTGGAATACCAATGTTTTTATTATACTGGATAACCAGGACGATATATTAAAACTACGTTAAATCTGAACGGAGTCTACATTGTTTGCCCTCCCGACGATTTCTAGCGTTACTACAGTTGAATATGCAACTGATACACGTAGATTTAACAATCTTCCCATGACATTATGTCATCTACGTGTACAAAAAAGGATTGATTGAGCGCATATGAACTTCCACTAGATCTACATTTATCATGCCTGAGCTCCATCTCCTGTCGTTAGCGACCCATAATATGCATATGACCTACCAATCAGGTAAAATGATACATGGTTGGCTAAAAACCGCTATTCTGTTCTAATTTATAATAAAGGTACACATTGCTAGCAAATGCGCCATCTTTATTCTTCCTTAGTGCCATCGCATGTGCATGTGCTCCACCTCTTAGGTAAAACGGGACATGTTTCGCTATGAATCGCTTCTACAGTTCGATTTTCATTTATTGCAAAAGTACACATCATAAGCAACTTCGTTTTGCCTGTGAAATGTTTGGCATGTGCAGTTTAGGCAGAACGTATGGTCAAATGTTAAATATCGGCACCGTTTCACAATTTTTAAAAGTCCTAATACTGACAAAAGCATGTTTACGGCCAATTGAATTACTTTAACGCTAAGTATAATCATATGTGCGTGGCACTACGTTGCCCTATTTTAAAATTACTAATACTCAAAATTGTCACAAACAATTAAAGAATCGACTCACCTCTACAATGTGTTTTCCTTTACGCCACACATTCACTACAAAGCTCAAACTCGGAACCAGCATGTGGTCGTTTTTTTATTTATCTCCCTAAATAGGTGGAGCCAGTGATTACCAGGTGTGATAAGCATCGGCTAAGCAAAAACATCAGACACCTAGCTACTCGGCGACTATAGTACTATGGTCGAATTATACAAAACAAGGGTTAAATGAAAACTAGCATTTCAAGAATGTATTCATAGTTTATTCATAATATTCCAAACGAAATGGATCGAGGTCAGACGCCGGTAAACAATTGCTTACTACACAAACAACTTATTTATATCGAAAGGAAAACGTAGATTACTTTTTCGATTGTTACGCCGCAAACACACAATCAAGGTTAGTTTGTTAACGGTATACTTGTAACAAGAGCAGCAGCCAACAAAGATTAATGTTCATATCTGAAAAGGGATATATTTTTTTAAGCTTCAGTACAGGATCTTTCTACAATGTCAACACTGACATGCCATCGACTTTAAAGCTATAACGTCTTTTTCCGACGCTTACACGAGGTCGCCTAAGGGTCTCCACGCGGTCACCGCGTGATCAAGTGTATGGACTTAGATGTCAAAGTCACCTTTCTTCTTATTTCAGAAAAACAAATCTTAAAAGAGTGTCTCTCCAAATTATCGCTTATGTATTTACAGTCTGAAACCATTAAACAATGAAGAATGTTGGCCTATTTTAGAGGAACTCGCAATTCGTCTTGCAATTTGCGGTGTGTGTTTCTAAAAACTGCATATTTAACTGATAATGAGAAAGTTCGTAATTTCATACAATTAGGGGATAACATAATCGTATTTGAAGATTTGCGGACGTATATCGACGGTTTATATGTCGCAAATTCAGTTTTACATGCTACGCGTAAGCAAATCTTCACATACGACGCGGTTATCCCTATTCTAATTTAAACCTATCTTTACTAAACTAAACGCTCCAGTCATAGATCCGTAACGTCAATTTATGACGTCATTTGCCGTTAATTTGAATTGCGACAGTATCTCGTGTATTTATATGCCACAAATTCTGAGCGGCCAACCAATCAAAACGTTTGTTACAAAACCGATGCATTAGAATAGGTATTTAAATGCAGGGACGACAAAAGTCAAAGTTTACTAAGGAATAACTGGTTAAAAGCGACCATTCATAATACATGCATTTAGTATTTAGTAGACGGACCGTTAGAAGTTTCTTAAAGCAATTTTAACAGTCGCAACACAAGTTCAGTCTAAGAATAGTGGAAACATTATGAAGTTAATTTATTCCTTCCATGACTGAGGTCTGGACCACTTAGCTTTCACTTTACTTCTTAGACAGATATGTTGCTCAAAGACAAAGACACACTCAATTCTCAACCCATTACCTCACATGCCATTTTTGACTTATCAACAATGGAATTATTTATTGAAAAGAAATAATCAGGATGATAGCTATGAAAACTTAAACATTTGAATGATTTAAAAAAACATTGTTGGAAATTGAACATTGGGCAATATGAGCGAATGCTCAAGACGTTACTATGGAGAAAAGAGTTACACTCAAATTTCAATATGACCTTAATATTTTAAATACTTACCTAAATAAATACTTGCTAGTGAGTAGTGTTACATGTCAAATCTCACTAGCAGTCAGAATTAAAGTGCAGTGTTGAACATTTAAACTTTAACAACATATGTGTTTGAAATTTGTAATGAAAGCGGATCCTTATATTCAGCACACATTTGTTCACTGTAAAGCAAGTTAAAGTTGCATTCTTATTGCTGCTAACTATTCAGTTCAGTAAACACTAAACAGGACCTTAATTAGCCTTCAATCTAGATTATCCTTTACTTCATATGCAATTTTTAGACTCATTGAAACTAAACTATGATGAGTAGAAATAAAATCTAGAAGAACAGAAACACCAAATCTAAATGATTTTGAAAACAATGTGGAACATCATTCTGAGCAAGTTATCCATTTTCCACAATATTTTCAAACGTCATATTCTACCGGGCGTCAAATGCGTTTCTATAGAGTAAAAGGGTAAAGCCTGGGTAACACATTGATTTCAACAAATAATTTAGTGGGCTTCTTGGCTTAACTTGAATTTTTAGGGTGGGATAAATGCACTTTTTCACCACCTAACGTCTAAGACACTAAGCACCGACTGTTAGCCGGTATTGTAAGTTTGGAGCTAGATCAGATACCAAGTGTGACACTTTTTTGTTATAAAATGGTCAAAATGGTCAGCGAAATGTCATGTTTCCGTATAATCAAAAGTTTCAATAGCGGTACAAAATTTAGTAATGGTCCATACTTCCATGTTTTATTGGAGATCACAATTTGCGTTCAGTAGCGACACATACAAGTTCGATATGTGTGGTTGTTATTTTAGGTTTGAGCACCAACTTAGCTATTTTTTGTTATAAAATGGTCATAATGATCAGCAAAATATCATTTTTTCCGTCTAAGTAAAAATATGGAATGTTTCATAAGAGGTCAAAAGCTGCAGTGCAGTGGAAATGAGATTGAATAAAGTATCCTATGTTGAAAAATTGAGTTTGAGCATGATCTCAACACGAGACGTTTCGTGAACGCCGGACCTGACCTGGCTTTCACTTTACTTCATTTATGCATCTTTATTTCTAACAAATGTTATTGCCACAACATAGAATTTTAACTGGCAGTCACAATTTCAGTGCAGTAGCGATAACATTAAATACGGTATCTAAGGTGGTAATGTTAAGTTTGAGCAACAACTCAGCTGTAGCTGTTGAAGAACGCCGGACCTGTTGATAAAATTTGGTTCAGACTAAGAGATTGGTCAATCTCAACTCTGGACTTCCACTGGTTTTTAATTGAAAAAGCATACCAATTTTGATAGCCAGTAAAATTGGATTGTTTCGGTGCAGTGACGGCAATATTTAGGGCAAAGCCTAATGTTGAAATACTAACGTTAATATTAATCTTATTTGTAATCATCTATTTTATTGAAATAGTTTATTATCCATAGATATAGCTGAAATTACCCTCAATAAAATTTGTTATCTATTCTGTATCATAATAAGTTAGAAAGATAAACAAAACTATACAAAATTTAAGCGGATCTTTGTGTACTGTAGTTGTATTATTTTCGAATCAAACTATAAACACCAAAGAAAAAACTCTTAATCACGCCAGCTTTTCAAAAGGAGTAAAAATAGTTTGGTCTTGGTCAACTATTTAGAGAAATAAGAGATAAAGAGAATTATTACTTAACGCATTCTCGTGCATTTTCATACAGATGGTGAACTTGGAAAATAATGAAACAGATAGTTCTGTTAAATCAATTGAGTAATGACCTTTTATTTTAACTTACTGTAATAATGATATATTGTCTATTTGAATTCTTTACATCCTATACCATTATGAGGCAGCTTTGCTTACTGCTAACCAAATGCTTATTTGATAATTCATCTACATGTTTTTCATTTTAAAAAAGAATTAACATTCGTTGCAGCGTTGGTTACCGGCTAAGAAGAATGGTTTCGAATTAGGATGCGTAGTTATTACCCACAAAGGCCGTACCAGCATCAACCGGTTAACACCAACGCGACTTATATTATTTCGATTCTAATCATGACCAAGCCACATTTACTATGAAGGAAAAGAAATGCATGCGGCTTTTAAGTTATGTGATTAACTAGCCTCCCGTGACAGGCGTATCGTACTTAAACATTAATCAGAGAGTGTTATGTCATCAAGACAGAAAAATAACAATATCAAGATTTGTGTTGCAAAAAGTTATTTTGAATCGAGAGCTAAAAAAAGTAAAGTAAATGAATTTACAGCCGAAAAGGGCTTTTGAAAAATGTTAACACAAACACAGACATTGAACAGCGTGTTCAGAGGTCAACTCCAACTCTACTTTGCTTGTACACATCATCGTGATTGTACACGCAAAGCTATTGCCAGTGAACAGTGCCGTCTTCTCCTGCTTATGCATGATTAATGATAAATTTGACGCGTGGTGAAACGGAATAGCCAAATTATAAAACGTACCCCGACAATTATACTGTTGTTCATTGGCTAATAAACAACGGTAAGTTCGTTCCTTGTTTATAGAGATGAAATTTTCATATATTATAACATTGACACTATTGCATTCAGTGTAGACTCAGGGTCTGCATTGTTTGCTCATTGGAGTTGTTGTTTTTAAGTGTTATACATCTTCCATTTGTATATAATCTATTGGTTCATAAATTGTAACGGAATGTGGTCAAAACAATTTGTCTTTTAACAACTTCCTCCACAAACTCTTTAGTCTAGTCCACTAGGAAATAGATGTTGAAAAATATGAGAAATATGAGGAGCTGGGTAATATAAAGAGGCATTTTCTAAATTGATTTAGAAAACTGAGTATTTGCTCGTAACACGCGAATGCTCTATTTCCTTTAGAAATGTTTTCAATAGACATCAGAGATAAACATGTTAAAAGGCGTTTCTGTTGAGAAAAGGGTTAACCATTTTCTTGCGGAAAACCAGAATACTCGTATGTTTACATATATATAATATGATCAGTTCAAGTCTATTTATTTTCTGAGGAAAAATAAATACTTTATAGTATTTTATAAGTCAATGTTATGGTTCTTACACTTAGTATTCATAGTGGCAGTGTCTTATATAAATACATATCATTGATATTATTAAGTACGCCTTGTAATGCAGAGGACCTTTATAAAGAGTGTGGGAAATAGAGCATCTACTAATAATGAAAAAATGCTTCATTTTCTAAACACTTTTTCAAAACTATTTAAATGGATTTACAATTTCTTTTCCATTAGATATTCTTCACTTAGATCATAAAAAAATATTTTGGATGAATCTAAATAGAGCATATGAAGTAATGGGTTAAACTACAATTATATTCATCAAGTAAAGGTTAAAGGCTACCACTATCATTATTGGGGCCATTCCATGAGAAAACAAGAGTTCACTATATGCAACTGAGTAGACTCAGAGCAGCAGCCAGAATGACCAAAGCATCATTGTTTTCTTGATATGGTTTTACTCTGTCTATCATTGAAAGAGAAAAGTGCTGTTGAACCTACAAATTGAACCGTAAAACTGTGTGAGTAAATTGTCTGAGTGTCAACCCATATACGATTTAGAACAGACACATTTTACTCTTAATCTGCTAAGGCCCTTAAGGTACTTTGAAGTATGTTATGGTAATGATATGCAGAATAAGGGTTGTTAGATATATTTTAATTATCATTTTGCCTTTTACATTGATACATTGAACCAAAGACAACGTATGAGTCTACAATATTGCATGTGTTATATGTTTAGTGATATACAACCGTTTTTGCAGTCATGTATAATGACTAACTTAAAACATTACTTTATTGCATCCCCCATCATATGTTTACAAAAAAGGCTCTATCTCCTACAATATGTTCAAAACCATTTAAAATTCAGACTGAAACTGGTTCATAAAATTCATTATTTGTAATTTAAACAACATAGTATGCCATTCTTACATTTAAGCTGTTATCCTTGTACATACGCTTGTAAACTTAATGTTGGCCAACGCGTTGACCGTTTCTAAAATTTTAAAATTGCCTGTTTTATGCCTTTTACACTCTCACATTGTCGAAATGGGGATAAACTATCACATTACGTTTTGTTGGCGTGGTAAGATTAGAAACGGAATATAACTGCGCAGTAGGTTGCGCATAAACAACACTCAGATACGTCTTTAAACGAAATTTTCTGTCTATAACTTTTTTACATGTATAGAAAGATCTTTACTTTATGAGGATTTGACCTTGCTTCAATATAAGGTTATCATTTCTCGTTGACTAACACGTTAGATGTGAAAGAATAACGTTTCTATCACTTTACTTCCAGTCAACTATTCATTAAGTCACACTTATGATTACTCATGCGGTAAACCGTCATTGAACTATAAAGTGGACATCTTTGAGTCAGAGCACGCCACCATCGTAGGACAAAAATATTCACGACAATAGACATTTCGCCGTGTTGTTTTGCTCATTATATACATATGAAAAGGTTTAGTTCAAGTTCGTTTCCATGCCTCTTTCGTGGCACTTAATACCATAAACTCAGATTTTAATCGATAACGTGCTTAATAACGTGTAAGACATCATGTCAAAAAATGTGAAAGCATGTGTCCTCGACCAGGTGTCAAGTCTCAAATCGTCTAAAACTTATATGTCCTGATATTTCGCTGGCACTGTCCTTGCGAAATAAATACAAGTTTTGACTGGCAGTACCATGCTATCATTGTTTCTCTTGCAGCACATTTTAACCCTTTAGCCGCCAAACTGCTAAAACGGCTGAATCTGGTTTCGGATCAAATATTTTAACGAAAAAGATAACAATAACACTTAATTAAAAAATTGTCTTTTCTGAAACCCTAATATTCGTATATAATTTTGTTACAAAAAGAAGTCCCTGATAATGCCGTCTTCTACGGTTGCGTTTGATTTAGAAATTTACGTTTTTGCCATGTCGATTGTAATCTCCTTTGATTCGGTACTACTTCGGTTCCGTGACCGGTTTAACTTTAATAGTGTCCGTACTGTAGAAACAGCCTGGCGCGTAATATAAACCAATCGACGTGATTATAACGCGCATCATGCAGTTTGTAACGTATTTTATAACATAGCATTCGTTCTTCCGGGTTAATACAACCATCACGAATTTCCTTATCTTTCACGTGTGTAAGACAAGAAATGACGTCATAGCGTCATCGTACTATATTGTACCAAATGACGTCACAATCACGACGTTAATTTCGACTTATTCCGCTACCAGTTGAATAGTTTTAGTATCAATCATACCCTTAAATATGTGATAAAAAGAAATTTACACTCGTTGTCTTTTAAGATAAGTTTTTCTTAAACTCGTCTAGAATACAATACTTTTAAGCTCGCCAAAGACTCGCTTAATAACATTTTTTCTAGACTCGTTTAAGAATAGCTTATTTCTAACGACAACTCGTGTAAGATCCTATATATCTTCAATGCAATCGCTTAGAAATCAATTTAATAACATGCTTAACCATTTACATGTTCGCTGTACAATCGCCTTTTAGTGCTTCTGTAGGGGACGACTATGGAAAACATTGTGAAAAATGAAGCATTTGCTTTCGTATCGAGCAAATTCTCCCCCTTTACACACAATTCCCAAACCAATTATAACAGTGGCATCGACCTTGTGCCCATAAATTCATCGTTTGCAACAGATGCTTTATTTCTGTGCGTTTCTTAAAAATGTATGTGGAGTAACTAGTTAAAAGATGGACCATAAATTCTCATATTTTGTATCATTTGCTGCATTTAACGGGTAGCCAATTAAATTGCAATAGGAATCGGAACCGAACGGAAATCGAATGCAAATCGAATCGGGATGACCGTTTTCGGGGGATATGTCTGGAAAACGCTATTGTTTTACCGTTTCAACGGAATACTACGCAAACAAAATACAAATGATATGGAACAATGACAATATGCCGGCAAATGTTGAATATTTCTATTACTATGATTGTAAAACATTTTGGAGACTGATCAGACGCCGAGTAATTTGCTACTGATCTGGCCCCAAACTGTTGTTACAGGTTGACAATTTTCAGTGTCTAAAACGTTGGATGGTACTGAATAGCGTTCTCTCACTGTGTGTTTCTACGTGCTATTATTGAGATGTCATATTCCGCCAACACATCTAAATATAGCGTTTAGGTGCAGCTTTTACACGTTACACTCCAACTTTGAGTCTATCGATGCTGACAACGACCAGACGCCATGTCGCTGACATAGATACATGAAGCACACTACTATTCACTACTGTAAATACTGCGAAACAGTTAGACCCATACAATTCGCAACTTGAATATGTCTACAATGTCTGCTTTGTGTCACAGTTGCAACGGTTTGTACAGTTATATCTGTGTTTCTGTCATTCAGATATTGTGATGAATTTAATAGGAGGTGTGTCCTTGCAGAAGTAGCGTGAGCGCCAGAGTCTACGATACAAAGACAAAAATATTCGGTGACTTATCCTGATCCAAGCTGTTAGCATATCACACTTTGGTTCGGGGAGAAGCGGTGAATGGGTTAATCGCCATCACATAAGGCGCATGTATCATATCGACAAATTTGACTGTATTTACAAACATGTTCGTGCAGTTGTTATACCAACTTTGAATCGAGTGGGCGAGTGCATTTGAAAATCAAAGTGTACTTTGGAAGATGAAAACGTCTTCTGCTAGACCCGTTATATGAACACTTACATCAACTGCTATAATTGTAGAACTATTATGTTACATGCCTGCATTAAAGCATATTTGCCACGTCACGCAAATAAGGGGCACTCGGACAGCCCCAGACCAGCCGCCACGTCATTGACGTGGCGGCTGCTCAGGGTCTGCACTGTTTGCAATCTTAGAGGACATCTGATTCTATCTTTAAATGAATACAAATGGTAAATTTCGTGACTAGATGATAGAATAATAGCACTGAAAAAGAGTTGAGTCAGCTTTTTTTTAGTGTCTGAGTGCCCCTTTTCCTGTGATGTCGGCCATGTATGTGAACTGTTTAAAGAGCTTTTGAAGAACCCATCCTCGTGTATGAGAGGCAGATCCTGCTTTCACTTAACCTCTCAAACTGAGATCTTGCTCAGTCTCATAATTTCAACATTGGAATTGGGCCACGTCACGCGAAAAGGGGCACTCTGACATAGCAAACAGTGTTGACCCAGACCGGCCGCCACGTCACTTTTTGCAATCTTAAAGGACTTTCAATTCTACCTTTAAATGAATACAAATGGTAAAATTTGTGACTAGAAGCTGGAATAATAGCGCTGAAAAAGAGCTGAGTCAGCGCTTTGTTATATGTCCGGGTGCCTCTTTTCCCGTGACGTGGCTCATTTCTCCCTTAATTTTATTGCCACAGTCCTAACTTTTGACTACAAGAAAAATAGCAGTCAAAAGTTTATTGCATTGGCAATAAAATAAAGGCAAAAATGGAAAAAAATAAGCTTGAAGATGCTTGAGACCTTTAGTGAAAGTGGGATCTCTATCATAACCCAGCAAATATGCTTCAAAATTAATTTGAAAAATTGACATAAATTCAGTCTTTGAATGTCCTTACCTTAATTGGACACATGCTGATTGACCCCTGCATGATTCATAACCTACAAGCTACAGACATAGTGATGATTTCTTTGCAAACAGCTTGAATCTAGCTAAGAGGAAGAGTTATTTAGTTTCTCATAAGGATAAAACATTTTATATTCTGACTCAAATTTTCATTAACCCTTTCAGTTAGGGAAACAAGTTTATACTTCCTTTGAAAACAGTGTGCCCCCTGATTTGAGGGATCCTGCAGGAGCACTCTGATCAGGGGGCTACACTGTTTTATCATATTTTAATATTTAGCAGAGAAATTCCTCATGCTGTCAATATTAACTTAAGCAAGTTTCAGAATGGATCTGTCCATTGAAAATTCAGCATTTAGAAAATTGCTGCAGCCACTTCTCAGATGACAAGTTGCTCTTTGCTCTAAAGGTAATTTTATTTTCAGCAAGAAAGAGTGATGCAGAAGCACCAGAGAAGGAGGCAAAGGAGAAACATGAAAATGCCTGGAATGGTTTGTACCACTGTGTGATTTGTTACATCCCTGTAAATAACTGGCCCTTAAACAGTGTAGTAGGAGATCAAAACCTTCCATGCAGATTTTACAGTTGATCTGGCTGTGAAATGATTGTTTATACAGACATGATGTTTATTCATTGCAGGTCATATAGACTTTCACAAGACTATAAATGAAATGAGCGCGGCTGTACGATTTCCAACCATAAGACAGTTCAAACAGTGTAGACCAAGATCAGACGCCACGTCCCTGACGTGGCATCT
>JAULCE010251518.1:0-11000 GCA_032359355.1 Macoma nasuta | reverse complement strand
TCTGGAGCCATACTGCTTGCTATTTGGAACTCAATTTTGTCTCTCCGGGACTCTGTTTCAGCTTGAGCTAAACGGGGGTTTCGAGCCAACCGTGCTCGACCCATCGAAGTTCGACTGTATGTCTTTTGTAAAATATGAAATTCGATTGTTTTCATCCGAAATCGGCCAGAACATTTATTCAAGCCTGTATACCCGTACTTTTTTGTAACTATTTGTTCAAAAAGGTTACGTTTACAAAAGTTCAAGTGATTCATATTGCAGTTTCATTTGAGCGTGTATCTCTTTAAGTATTGTGTCAGTCTGAGTAAAACTTAAAAAATGTTATTTTTTCAAACAACGACATTCTTAAAAGGATTCTTTTGGTTATAAAACTAAATGCAACACTTTTCAAATCCGTCCGATCCTATTAATAAAGTAAAACTATGTTTTGAAACTTTCTGCGAAAACACGGCTCAAAAGTACAACCCGTATACATGTAGACCTAATTATTACATAAGCCACCAGGCTGCCGAGAGTGTCTGAACAGGAGTTACACTTGTTGACACTTGTCAGAAAACCATACATTGTTTCCTTTTATTTAAAACTGTGTCAGCTCTACCAGACACTGGAATTGAAATGTACATGTAGCTGATCAAGATGTGTACTGTTTGCACCTCCCATAGATTACGTTGACAGTGTCACTATCAGGGAAAGGAACGACAATCCTCATATTTGAACCCTTTCACCGCCATAGGCGACTCACTCTACATTGCAATAAAGTGAAGTCCCAGATCAGACGCTGCCTTAGAAGGCGGCGTCATATCAGGGACTTCGCTTTTACGCAAAAAAACTATTCCGAATATTAAGGTTTTGGAAAAATATTTTATCCCAACCAGCTACAGCCGACAATTTTAGATTCGGCGGCGAAAGGGTAAGGAGTAATGGTACATTTAATAACATTGGAGAACCAAACATTAATTGGTATCGATAACATTTTGAAGACATTTCTGATTCTTAACAATAGACTGTATTACCCAAAGTTCGTATGAAGCGCTACCACGACGTCGCAATCGATTTGTCTCTGACTACACTATTTGTAGCAATACTTGTTAGAACCATGTTCCAGCAGACGACTCATATAACGGCCTGACAACTTGCGGGCATACCGCATTAACACCAGGTATTCGGTCATTTCAGGAGATTCATTGAATATCCTTAAAATCGCCCAGGATTGTTTTTGATAATATATGTTTCAAAATTATCAGCCCAGTCTGATCAGTGTCTTCACTTTTTTATGCCAAGGTGATACGTAATTACGTTAGACTCTAACCGTCTTTACAGAGATAGCGCCCCAGAGACGTTGTCTCTTATACTGTTTCTACAATATGTGATAAACACATTGTAGAAACAGTAAAAAAGATAACGTCTGTGGGGCGCCGGGAAAATTTCCTACTTTAAGACTCGTGCAGTATAGTAGAAGTAAAATTGATCAGTTGCGGTTTACCCTTTACCTCATACTGATGCATCTGACGCATGTAGAACGTTCGGCTGCGGTTTAACCTTTACCCCATACTGATGCATTGACGCATCTATAACGTTCGGTTACGGTTTACCCTTTACCTCATACTGATGCATTTGACGCATCTAGAACGTTCGGCTGCGGTTTACCCTTTACATCATACTGATGCATTTGACGCATCTAGAACGTTCGGTTGCAGTTTACCCTTTACCTCATACTGATGCATTGACGCATGTAGAACGTTCGGCTGCGGTTTACCCTTTACCTCATACTGATGCATTTGACGCATCTAGAACATTCGGTTGCGGTTTACCCTTTATCTCATACTGATGCATTTGACGCATCTAGAACGTTCGGTTGCGGTTTACCCTTTATCTCAAACTGATGCATTTGACGCATCTAGAACGTTCGGTTGTGGTTTACCCTTTACCTCATACTGATGAATTTGACGCATCTAGAACGCTCGGTTGCGGTTTACCCTTTACCTCATACTGATGCATTTGACGCATGTAGAACGTTCGGTTGCGGTTTACCCTTTACCTCATACTGATGCATTGACGCAGGTAATGTGTTAAATATAACGATCGTCCCAATTCAAAACTTATAGAAGCGACATGTTGCGCTTGATAAACTGGACTGTGTAGTAAATAAAACGCATCATGTGGTTTCCGAAAGTATTGAAGCGCCTTTGCTACCGGCTAGATTCGATCCCTTATTTCAATTTATTATTAGATTCTGTACTTTATGTGTAATAACTGAGAGACAAGTTACAGGCATAAAACAATTTATTACAAAAGTAACACAACGCATTGTATATGTCAAGTAAGTAGACAACACCTGCATCACAAAATAGCATATGGATTAACATAATCCTCAAAATCTGCATCACAAAACAAGTGAAGGCGGCGTCTCATCAGGGACGTCACTTTTTTTAAACAAAAATTATCAGTTGCGGCCGACAATTTTAAGTTTGATGGCGAAAGGGTTAACAGTATGAAGACACAGGTGCCTTGGAATTGTAAACCGCGCACGTTTCTTAGACAAACATTTTATGAACAAGTGGTGGCATACGTGGAACATTGGTTGGGAAAAGGGCCATGTGCAATTGAAAACGTTTAGATCAATATAATTTGACATACTGGAAACCCATGCATTGACTGGGTGTACCCTGTTCGCAATGACCACGCATTTTCATGAAACAAGACATCGGATGAAAGTGTTCAAAAACAATATGATTTATCATATAAGCTACGTGTAGTTCACAAAGCGTCGTGTCTGCACTAATTCTTTGCTTGATATATTTTCTTAGTTTCAAACGTCTACAAAGCATTACCAGACCTCTGTTTTGGTGGTACCTACAGTCTGACCTCGTTCTGTCGAAGCTGGCGGTACCAAATTTATAAGTTCGAATTATATTAATATTAATAATATTCGAACTGTGAACGACTTTAACATATCGATGGCTTGATGCAAAACTATTGTAACTCCTTCACATGTGTGAAGGAGTTACAATAGTTTTGCATTAATCCATCGATATACAGATATTCCACCAACTTTGACACCTATCCCCATACTTATGTGTCGATCCAAGCATGACATCGACAGAATTCACCAACAAAATCTCAGAATCGAAACCCAAGAATAATCTCTAACATTTGTGTTTGATTCCCAGCTTCTACTATTCTGATAGAAGCTGGACACCAAACAGACAGGTTGGAGAATATTCTTGAGATTTGAAGCTGAGAATATGTTGGTGATTACAAGACCAGAGTTCAAGGTAGCGAGGTTTGATTGTATAAGCTTGACTGATGTATTGCTGGTAAAAAGCCGACATTTTCACAGGCAACACCATATTTTTATAGTCAAATCAAAGTTGAAGTTTGCAGTTGAGATAATTCTCAAATTAAATAATATCGGGCGATGTGTTCAAGCAAAATCACAATATACATAATGGAATGTGGTTTGGGAATACTCGAGTTTCATTATTTTGCAGACCAAGCCGCCAGAATATTATACAGTGTTTAACCCCTTCATCCACAGGCTGTTTTAAGACATATCCGAACGGAAGCAAGTTTTAGAACAATGTGAAAATCTGGGCAAAAGAACAATGACGTTTTTGAATTTTATTGAAATCATTGTAGGAAATGAAGCTTTTGCTCATTATGAGCGAATGATTCATTTCCTACAATATTTAAAATTGCCATAAGTTGCAGATGCGCTTAAATGCGTTGTTGTTGTTGTGTGTGTGTGTGGGGGGGGGGGTTAAACGCTTTCTCCCCTTTAAACCTTTACATGGCGCAATAAATAGGAAAACTGGCGCTTAAAATAGATGTTAAATAGATCGGAAATGATTCAGAGGCCGAGTTTCTCGTTTACTGATCTGGCTCATAGGTTATTTGGTTGAGGAAGACTAGTCGTTATAACACTGTACAGTTGCACACAATGCCTACACTGACACCAATGTTTATACAGATTATATTTCCAACGATATAATGTATGTGTTAAACTGTTTAACCCTTTCCTCCGAAAGACAAAAGAAAACTCTATATAAACTATGTAGAAATCACTGTAGGATACGGAACATTTGCTTGTTGCGAAGAAATGCTTCGTTTGCTATAATGTTACACTAGCCATGAGTTACAGGGGCGCTAAGAGGAGCTTCTGTGGAGGACAGGGTTAAAGAGCAACAAGTTAAATCGTTCAGTGTTAACTTCGTCTGAATACACAATAACAAACGGTATAGTCCCAGACCAAACACAACCTTTACAAGGCAGTCACTTAGCAGGGCCTTACAGTGTCCGGTGTCCTCTTAGATACCTAACACAAGCTTAATAACCATTATCATGCGTCTTGGTAGAACAATATAGAAGTGATCAACATCGGGTAAAGGTCAGTCTGATAACTTTCAAATGTTGGCGGGGACTGCTTTTATTTTCTTTCGCTCGGAAAATCCTAGACCCATGAGGCACCTGAAAGCATGCAAGAGACAAAGGTAAATGGAAAAAAAGCGAGTGAAGTTAATAACAAGATTTCATATCGAAGGTTTCGTTAACCTGTTCAGAAATAAAATGTCAGTACAAACAGGAATGGAACGCCAGCACTGTCTGTTGTCATGAAACTTCATCATTATGTTTGCTTTTATTACATCATATACACTGTTCTTTACATGTTATATAAACATATTAATATCATATCAATATGTCGTTTTATGTTGTGGTTTTGTACTTATATTCTGACAGGTTTTTTTATTATATTATGTAGATACATCGTAATTATACCATGATCACATTTTATTACATTATATCCATACTTTATCAGATTGTGTGCACACATTATTGTACTATGTATATATGTTACTACGTCTTGTGCACACATTATTGTACTATGTATATGTTACTACGTATTGTGCACACATTATTGTACTATGTATATGTTACTACGTCTTGTACACACATTATTGTACTATGTATATATGTTACTACGTATTGTGCACACATTATGTACTATGTATATGTTGCCACGTCTTGTACACACATTATTGTACTATGTATATATGTTACTACGTATTGTGCACACATTATTGTACTATGTATATGTTCTTACGTCTTTTGCACACATTATTGTACTATGTATATGTTACTACGTCTTGTGCACACATTATTGTACTATATATATGTTACTACGTCTTGTGCATACATTATTGTTCTATGTATATGTTACTACGTCGTGTGCACACTCTGTTTATGAAGTGGTAACTTAATATATTTTATGCAAACTGTTTTATATAATGCTCACTTTATTACGCAGTAGATACTTTTAGCGGGGTGGTATTCTGCTTCGACACTGCTAAATGAAATCGTACCACTCCCTATATATAGCAATTAAAAGTGACCTAACTAGCAGTTAGGTTTTTTACCTTAATCCTTCCTCAGAACTTTCTACGTCGCATGAAGTTCCCGATTGATCTCAATAGTTTAAAAGTTCATCTTACTTATGCTAAATTATAATAGACACACATTTCTAAGAGTCAAACCCCTTTGAATATGGCGTCTGATCAAGATCCAAGCTGCTTGAATGTTTGAGTTATGTCGAAGAAAAAACGGTACTAAATCATGGTGTGATCCTAAGGAAATACAACTGCAAACATTTTTTTGGTCATGCATTCATAATATTATTGTTGCCACTTACAACTTGTTTTGTTTGTTTTGTAAGGTTTAACGTTTAAAACGTTAGGTTCATTTAGGAAATATCAACACTAGACGGAGAGTTATTAATAGAAATCATTGTCTCAGGTTATTATCAACTCCTATTCGGCGTCTGATCTGGATCAATATCAATGGCATATTATTGGATGAGCATAATGTTTTGTGTTCGGATAAAGAAATATTTAGATCAATTGTCTCGTGATCATTGACAGTTGTGTATGACGTCACACCAATGCTCGTGTAACGTCATATATGTTGTAACTATGTTACCTTTACCCTCAGCTAAACTTGACGTCTTCTCCAAGACATGTTGTTTTAAATAACAACTTATTCACTTGTAATATTGTTATTCGATTGAATTTAGATTACAAACATTTCACTTTTTTGCTAATAATAAGAACCTATAGATATAAAATATTTCTCCAAAGCTGATAGACTGAAGAACCTTGGTCAGTCGCCAGGACGATGCTATTTAAATTTCTTACAACATCATTTCCCGATTTCGAGGCAGAATATAACCTGCTAATATGACCTCTACATAACAAAGTGAGCGCATGATATAACAAGAGTTGTCGGAGGACAATATAGCTCGCCTATCAGGGCCATCGCATATTGGGGCCCTCTTCAGAACATTTATAGCATAAGATTAAGTCACACTGTATATCCTTTTGCAACAGCATACACAGTGTCTGAGAAAGGCTTTGCATGCAAAGGTTCAACCGAAACTCCAAGTCTAAAACGGTGCACAATTCTGTCAAAATCCATTCCAGAGTTATGGGACTTGACATACAGGGTCGCCTTATGACCCAGGACAAGTATGTGAAATTTCAAAGTAACAGCATACATAGTGTCTGAGAAAAGGCCTTGCACGCAAAGGCTTAACCAAAACTGTAAGTCAAAAAGGAGGCTCAATTCAGTCAAAATCCATTCCAGAGTTGTTTGAGAAAAGACCCTGCACCCAAAGGTTTAACCAAAATTCGAAGCCCAAAAATGGGCACAATTCAGTCAAAATCTATTCCAGAGTTATAGGACTCTTGGCATACAGGGTCGCCTAATGATCCCGAGTGAGTGTGTGAAGCTTCAAAGCAACAGCATACATAGTGTTTGAGAAAAGGCCCTGCACCCAAAGGTTTAACCAAAATTCGAAGCCCAAAAAGGGACACAATTCAGTCAAAATCTATTCCGGAGTTATAGGACTTGACATAGAGGGTCATCTAATGACCCTAAATAAGTGTGTGAAGTTTCAAAGCAACAGAATACACAGTGTCTGAGAAAAGGCCTTGCACGCAAAGGTTTAACCAAACCAACGCGGACGCCAACGCCAACGCTAACGCGGACGCCAACGTAAGCTCCCCTATTTCTTCGAATAGGCGAGCTAATTCAGTTACCACTACATAACAATGTTTGCACAAGATGCAATAACCCTAAGACTACATGAAATGAAATTAATTCATCACCAATTATGATAACGGATGGGCATAATATAATGAAATGTGCACATAATATAATAAAGTATGGACATAATGTAATAATGTGTGAACACGATATCATAACCAGTCAGAGAACATCGGTGCGTACTGCCACAAGTCCGTGTAATAGATTAAGTATGGACATGCTATATAATAAAGGATGCACGTCACGTAATATATTGTGAATATGATTTAAAGGTGTATCCTCCAGAATGTAAGTATAAAACCACAACATAAAAGCATTTACTGACATACTATAAATATGTTTCCGCAACAAATAACTTACTTTGCACATAGTGTTTAAAAAACAAACATAACAATATAGTTTTATATCTTCAAAAGACAGTGTCAAACTTATCATTCACAGAAGGTGTAGTCTTTCTTGCTGTACTTAAAAAGCCTATTCTTCTTCAACATACTTTCCACTGGGACGTGCTTGTGCGTTTGCTTCTCGTTATGACTCGAGACATTATCCTTCATATATTTCTTGGCATATTTGTGTTGACCGTACAGGTTGTGAAACTCGGACGAGATAACGCCGATTGGAATAGCCAGCATGAGAATGCCACACACCGCGCATAGGACAGCGATTATCTGTCCCCCGTTAGACGAGGGCGTGTAGTCTCCGTACCCCACCGTCGTTAGCGTGATGACCGCCCAGTACATAGCACTGAAAATATTGTCAAACTTATGAGCCTCTAGCGGCATTTCAACAAGGTATATAGAGATGCCAAAGAAAGATGACAAGATGAACAACATCAGTACCATTACGCTGAGCTCTTGCTTTGAAACAGTCAGGGTCAAACCCATGATCTTCATAGCTGGTATGTGTCTTGCTATTCTGAATAAGCGTACAAGCTTAAGTCCAGTCAAATACTTCAGAAAGATATACATCGTTAACACAACCGAAGAGTCTATGTCTCCGATAAAGACTTTGATAGAGAACGAGATCCAGAAGCTCAGGGTGCATATTATTTCCGCTATGTGGATCCATCCTTTCAGTAAATTAAGTCTGTTGGGACAAAATATTGCGAGAAGAATCATTTCCATCGTAAGAATGGTAAAGCAAACGGCGTCGATTCCATATATGGCTGCATGCGGTTTTTTGTACAAAATCTCCAGCACTTCCGTGTTGTTTTTCCAATTAAGGAGGGTGTGTAATCTGGCCATGGACTTTAGCTCTTTCGCTGTGTAGAGGTCGGTGTGGGCCTCTGGGATGCTCTCTACGGCAGTTACCAGGACGGATGTCACAATCACCAAGGAGACAAACACAGCCCAGAGCTGAAATCGAAAACGTGAGAACGGTTAATCCGAGTCTTCTCTGTCCCTAAACCAGCCCTTTTCTACGATTTTTGATATTTCATGTTGTTGGTTAGTGTCAGAGGAACTCCTATAGTAAAAATCCAGGGATTGCCTCTCCCTCACGGGAGAGGAACTTAAATCAATATATCTATGTAAAAATCATTGGATTAACATGTTAAGCTTATAGATCTATTATCAATATATTTATTAACGTATCTGAACCGATAAGTTTGTTTTGTTAACCTTTAATAGGCTGTTGTCACGTGACAGCAGGTGTGTTTGACCTAAATACATTTGTCCCTAAATCAGTCCTTTTTACGATTTTTGATATTTTATGTTGCTGGTTAACCAGCCCTTTTTACGATTTTTGATATTTCATGTTGCTTGTTAACCAGCAACATAAATATCAAAAATCGTAAAAAATTAACCCGCAACATGAATTATCAAAAATTATAAAATGGGCTTGTTTAGGGACAGAGAAGACTCGGATTAGTTATGTTATAGCACTCGCGTATCTGTAACTTTCGAAGATATAGGTCGCGCACATATCGAGATTAATTTTTCGAGCTCTAACTATTCGTAACCGGATAGTTTCGGTCCTGGCCTAGTTTACACGTTCCTATGCTCTAACCTGGATCTACAATACCACTCTTCCGAATGATAACATTGTATCAGTTACAGTAGTAGGATCGTTATTCCTTTCAAATATGAAGCATTTCGACACATAATGTAATGATACCAAATACAATCAGTTTGGAGCCCAATCATCCACTGAGTAACTCGGCGTCACCTCTTGGTCCGAAAAGTTTGACACTCCAAATAAACACTGTTTGAAGAACAGAAAGGTTTCATAAAAATTGTAATTTTTTCCATATTATTTGCATTTCATTTACTTTAGGCTAGCGTAAGCCCTTAACACCACAGAAGCACTTTTAGCACTTCTGTAACAGATGGCTATTGAAAACACTCTCGGCAATTGAGCATTTGCTCGTATCGAGCAAATGCTCAGTTTCCTACAATGATTTCAATACAATTAAAAAATGTATTTTTCCTCTGCCTAGGTATTCATCTCTTTGTTTATCAGATTCGTTCCTTGTGGTACAGTCTCAAACAGATTGTGGATGAAAGGATTAACCCTTTTTACAGCCATACGCGACTCAAGTCGACTTTGCAAAAAAAGAGAAGTCCGAATTCAGACGCCGCCTTAGAAGGCTGCGTCTGATCAGGGACTTCACTTTTTTGCAACAAAATACATTCTGAATATTGGGATTTCGGACAAGTCAAAGTTTATTTAATCATTTCTGTTATTTATTTCGTTAGAAAGTTCGATCCAAAACCTGTAACAACCGACAATTTTAATTTTGGCGTGGAAAGGGTTAAAACGGTAAAGAATAGGGTTTCTGCCAGTGTACCTTTATATCAGAGAACTGTAATCGCTTGGTTGCCTGGTGATAATAATTGCACCGTCATTGAAGAACGTGTGGGTCAAACACAGAACGTGCCATTAAGCATGAAAGTCTTGGAGGAGCATTAATGCTAGCTGGCTGACCATCAGATTGCAATTTGGAAGAAGAAAATGAACCAATTACTATGATCATATCTCTAAAGTACAGCAGGCGAGGCTGCAATTTGCAGCGCGTGTGCAGATAATCAAAGCGCTACAGCGGCTATATAAAAAAAATAAGCACACTTAAGTTAAAATGTCAACTAAAATCAGTTCACAATCGATGACCTTCTCTGACAGTGTGTCGTTCCAACATGTGACATTTAATATCAAATATAAATAGACGCCTTCCGAAAGTTTTGAGATATTGACTAGGATTAGCGTTTACAAATATTTTGACTTGACAATCTGAATTGTTGCACCGCAAAACACAAACAGCGTATATTATAAAAAATGGCAATCGTTGGATGGATACTTTTTCCTTAACAGAACTTTAAATCATAAATATATTTCACAACCTTCGACAGGTTTTCACACAGAAACAAGTTTAGTTACTATTTTGGGGTTTGATTAAAGCATGCGTTCGACTTAACCGAATTCGAAATGGCGATGTTTGACTGTATCATTTTTATATCTTAGACAATTTTCAAGCTCGTGATGGAAAACTCAAAAATGGAAGTATGAACATGCGTTGACAGTCAGAGTTATGTTATAATAGAAAAGAAGCATCGGGTCAGTGACCATCTAAGTTACGTTAAATGGCAAATGATGTAGCAGGTCATTGACAGTTTAAGCTACGTTAAGTCAAGTAACGTTCAACAGCGTAGGGAGCAGCAGGTCATTGACAGTCTAAGTAACGTTTAACAGCGTAAGGAGCAACAGGTCATTGACAGTCTAAGTAACGTTTAACAGCGTAGGGAGCAACAGGTCATTGACAGTCTAAGTTACGTTTAACAGCGTAGGGAGCAGTAGGTCATTGACAGTCTAGTTACGTTTAACAGCGTAGGGAGCAGTAGGTCATTGGCAGTCTAAGTAACGTTTAACAGCGTAAGGAGCAGCAGGTCATTGACAGTCTAAGTTAC
>JAULCE010251407.1:0-11001 GCA_032359355.1 Macoma nasuta | reverse complement strand
GATTCAATTAGTATCATTTAGTAGCTATTTATAACCACACTGCGGTAGAACCAACAGCCATCCTGTATGAATAAATTTGTCACCGCCATGACCCAAATGACGATTTTTTCTTACCACCAGGCGAATTGCAAAAACATGACGTCAGGAGTCATGTTTGTCTCTCCAAATCTTCAATACTAATAAAGATAGGTAACTGTTGTAAAATGATTCAAATCAGAAATGTCTTGAAGTATTCGCTTGCAAAAAACCTCCGCTGAACTCGAAAAAAATTTTATAGGCGCATTCCACCTTAACTGAGATCGAGATGACGTTTTTCGACAGTATCTCTTCATACAACTGTATGAACCATGCAAATATAATGAAATTGGTGAACAACTCGGCTATCTACGGCATGGGATTGTTACGGTGATTCTTTCAATTGCATTATTCCCAGGTCTATTTCTAACCGTGGCTGACGAATCCGTTATCAGAAAGTGGGCGTTGAATAAAATCACCACGTCATAAGGACCTCGTTTCATTTGACTAGAAACTTTTCTACAATTTGTTACCCATAAAACGTCGTCATTCGACGTAAAAAAATCAGGGACAATTTTTAGATGACGATACTGAGTCACTAGTTTTGTCGACGTTGTCATTTACCCTAACATTACGTTGAAAAGTGATCTGGGAGGCCATTGGCCATATTGAACCCGGGACATCTTTCAACGACGAAAATGAGCTGTCGGGTAAGTTTTCGACAGAGATCATTTTACTTACGCCATAATATATGCGTAACAGACGACGCTGGCCGACCTGAAAATTATGTCAGTTTTTACAAGGTCAAAACATCTTTGAGTTGATGTGTATAATTGATATATTTGGCAACCTATGTGTTAGATCCCCAGTAAGGTTGAGAATTGTGCCTCGCGTCAATTAAGTAAAGAAGCTTTGAAGTCTTACTCCATTGTATAACGCGTAAAAGCCATTAAGATTGGCGTAGTTTTATTTGCGAAATTGTCAGGCTGATAAATGTTTTCTCTGCATGAGTCGTTATTCCTAAGCATTTCAGAGAGAATTATTTTAAGATGCTTCGCATTTAACCCTTAGCCTGCTACAAAAATGTCGTTTGCTCAAATTATCGTCTGCTTCAATTTTTAAACATCGTCCGATTTTTTTTTCAAATTTACTGATCATTTTGTCTGAGTGTAGAACAGCTTCGATCCAGATCAGACGCCGAGCTACTCCGCGTCTGATCTGGATCTAAGCTGTCTGAATTACCATCGTAGCCGCGAATAGCAGGTTAAGGGTTTACTGCATTTTTCCTGAAAGAAAGGGTAATTAATCGGCAAATTCCGTGGCGGACAAATCTGAAATCCATGACAGTCGGTTTAGATTCAGCATACATAACGTTCACATGTATTGCGTACGCTTGACTCTGACACTTTAACACTTTACTCGATGCTCGTACATGTACTTAAACTGATTCACAATGGAACGACTATGACATGATGAATATGAAGATTACATAGGCGAAAGAAACTCATACATTTTGAATAGTTTTGAAAAAACAATAATGTAAATTGAACAATTGCTCGTATTTTGGTAACTTTTTTAAAAACAAAATACCACGGACCGTAGCTTTTTCTTGTAAAATTTGCTTGCTCATTTTTTTCCGTTGGTCGGCAAAATCATATATCGTGATCGTTGAGATGATGTTAGTCGCGGCGTAAAGTTTTAATTTATAATGATTCATTAAAGCTCTTATCAACAACACTTGGACAAGGCTACCATCATAGTTCTGTTTCTTTCGATAAAATGCTATTAACCGTCTAAAATAACAGACATTGATGATATGGCTAAGAAAAAAATTATCAGATCCGTGTCGTCTCTGCTTGAAAAAGAAGTTATATCGGTTTACAGGGTTTGAAGGCTACACTTGACAATGGTCTTTGATTGACCTTTCTAGTGGCTGTACCACAACTTGTTAGTGCTTACTACGGAGGTAAACTGTCACACTCGTTCATCGAGCGCGATTTCCAAATTTGAGAAAACCTGCACTCTTTTGAATACTTTTGTTATGTCTATTTGTATTTATGTAGTGTGTGCATTTATATGCTGTAGCGTTTTCGTTATTAGAAACTATCGAAAGCTTTTGTTAATGTTATCTGTATATTGAGAACATGCCCCCTCACATTCGTCACCTTCGTCTTAAAAGCAAAGTAGGCGTATAAACATGTTCATGATTGTGCATTTATACAAGGAATCCTAGGATATTTTGGTAAATTAACGCAAGTTAAGTACGGGAAAAGGGGTACATGGCATTGTGTAAAAACTTAAACTCTAAGTACAAAACAGATTGATTCTATACGCCATCGCAGCCTAAGCATGTTAAACAAACACAATAACTTTTTGGTCAAAGATTGTAAGATTACATGTATATATCAACAGTGTAAAAATGCTATTATTTACCGTTTAAATAGGATCTCAAACGCAATGCAAAATGACGAAAAAATGCCAATATTCTATTTTTTAGGTTATAAATTACCATAATTTGAAAACAGTTTGAAATCGGATCAGATGTTGAGCCTGAACTAGCTCCAAACTGTGTCTAGCGCCTATCAAGTGTTAGTGCCTGAAAAGGTTAAAAATATAAACTAACTATTTGTCAACATTGTTAATACATTATCTCGTAATATTTGGCTTCACATTGCTGTGCGTAACGTTCACATATAACAACTAGCATGTTCTTTACTCCCTTATTGCATGGTCGAAAATCTGAGAAGGTGAATATCTTGAATGGCGACATAGACAAGCACAATAATTGATAAATTATCCATCTAAATTTATTATTTCCGTTGCGAAACTTGTAATTAACTAGATATCGATAACTATCTGAAAAAGGGTTTCACTTATATTTTATCTCACCCACTATTAGCGGTAGGTGGCTCCGTACAATGCCTTTGTTTATTTCGTTAAAAGCAATATCACGAGGTGGGGATGATTGTTTTAAGTTCGACCTAACCGACTATCGAGTAAAACAGAAATTCGAATAATTCGAACTAAAATAAACAGTCCAAAATTTGACACGCATCCTCAGATCGAAAATCTATGTTTATGGCTTGAATAATAGTTTCGATCAACGCAAGCAATTTACTTGTCAACCGAAGTCGAGATCAAGTTCTTCAACTATATGTTTTATAATAGTGTTTCCATGCAAACATATTGACATTGGTGAATAACTTGGCTACAAATATCATTCGCATGTTAGTGTTCTGGCCATACATCATTTGTTTTCTCTCGGGTCTTTGAGGAACCTATCATTAGAATATCAGTGTTCGCTTTGGTAAAAGGCACCAGGATTCATTCGACTTATTAGTGTTATGCTGTTTGTTAATGACCCGTTCTCAACGCCGATCTGAGTACCTCGATCATACGGTCGTACAATGATCTGCCTCGGTCTGCATTAGGGTCGTGCTCATTCTGCAGCGGTTCACCTTGGTCGGTAGCAGTCGAAGATTCAGCTCGGATTTGTTTGACATGCCATGAAATTCTGCGTAGCGATCGAGAAGCCAGGCAGTCTAGAAGCGGTCTTTATAAATCGTAGATCTCGAATAAACTCGTGTTTACTCGTATACATGATCCAGTTCAATGGAAAGACATGCAGTCACATGTTTTTTTTAATCTTTAAATCAATTCGACCTGTACTTGGAATCTTCGTTTGAAGAACATAATTCAATCGATAAGGCTATAACGCAAACCCGTTGCAAAATGACCTTTAATATTGAAATGTGTGAAGTCATTATCGGACGTCATCAGATAACCCTGTTTTCTGTTTTTGCATCGGTGCCACGACTTCTTTTCTAAGGAAAATAGTGAGCCACCGGAACAGTTTCCGAGGGGTTTAATTTATTTACGACATAACCGAATACGATGCTCAAACTGTAGTGGTGACAGCCTTTACCATATCAAACAAAGCTTTTAGTTGATGTGTATGATTGGCACCTCTGGCAACAACTGTTCAGTGTATTAGTTCCCCCGTAAGGTAGCAAATTGTACGTCGCATCAATCAGGAACAGCATAATTCATATCTCACAACATTGTCTAACGCGTAAAAGCCATTTAGATTGATGTAGTTCAATTGGCGAAATTGTCACGATGTTAAAGAGCTTCTCTGCCTGAGTTGATGTCCCTATGCCTTTCAGACAGAATCCTGTGAAAATACTTCGCATTCAACTGCATTTGCCTTTACAGATGGGTAATTAATTGTCAAACTTGGGCAGACATTATACTAGGTACACATGTGAACCGTACGCTTGACTCTAAATACTGAAACCCTTTACACCATACTCGGCAACTCAACTAATATTTAACAATTACTGACAAGAAAAAGTAAAAAGGGCAACAACTCTGAAATATTGTAAATAAGAGTGGTCCCTTTCAACTGCACTTCTTCCTCTCACTGTCCTAACCATTTGTATGAAATTTAATGAAATTACAGCCAGTAGCTACATTGCAGATCCATTCAGTCGTCGGAAGTGAATGACAAATCAGTATTATTTCTAAGTAATTTAACACTTTCTAAAAATGCTGCAATTAATGTATCAGTCAAGTGATCATGACCAAATCACAAGTACACAGGTGCATATAATGACACATAAGTATATAACTTTTTAAAGAGATTCATAAATAAAATGAGCAAGTAATGGTCCGGGCAAAAGGGGAAAGAGAAAATCCGACAAGCTTACGAACAGGCGGACTTACGGAGTAATTCCAGTTTGCTCCCTTCCCCACAAACTCGTTGAGGGGGTATAATATTAAGAAAACAGACTTTAATTCATTTTGTCAAAGAAGGCAGTCCCCAAACAGTTCAGGCATTGCTATTATCGAACGATTGTATTATCTGGCTAACGAGACAGTGTAAAGCCTGAAAAGATGTCATGAAAGCTGTTTTTTCCTTAAACCTTGCTACCAGCACACAGACAAACTATTGATCTTTATATAAAAAATAGAATCGATCTTTTGCACTAGCTCCATTTCCAACAACATTTTATATTCAAATGTTGTTACATCGTCATTAAAGTTTTAACAGCAAATATAATATTTGCATCGTCGTTGTCTCTTGTTGTAAACGTTGAGAATGTTACAGTTGGAAGAACGCTATTCTTACAATCTAAAGCGTTAAACACTGAGCACTGCCTAACACTGATTAAAGTGACGATTTCACCGGTTTCACTCCTACACACGACGATGTATTCGCACCATTTTGGTTGTTGTTCAATATGGCGTACAAATTGTCCCAACACTTTCAGAAACCACATGGTGCGCTTCATACGCCACATCCAATTAGGCTATATACTGTCTCGTCAGCCAGATAATATAATAGTTGTTAAACGAGGTATTCGCCTTTTTTAATGTCCAAGTCCTCCTGTCATGTATGATTGACTCATTTAGAGACCTTCACACAACGTCCTTGTATTTATTTTGGAGGCGAACCGTTACATTATTCGGCATCGCGCTCTGTTTTCAATTTTGAGAAGACGTGCAACAACCTTTGATATTTCTATTTCTATAGTGTGTTGCAGTTCGATGTTGACACGTTTCATTCAACAGGTATTGTTAGAAGGTTTCATGGTGATACTCTCAGTACATTTAGAACATTTACCTACACATTCGTCATCCTTGTCTCGAGTGAAGGAGACGAACAATGAGCGAACCCATCATGTTTTAGTATTACAAGTATAATTGTTAATAAGTCTAAAGCCAAAACAGACGTCGAGTAACTCGGTGTCTGATCAGACTACAACCTGTTTAAACGGGTTCACCATGTTCTGTGTCTAACGCTTTGGGTGGTAAGGAAATGTATTTATCGTACTGTACGTGCACACGTATACTAGACTTATGAAAAGATAATAGAACCGTTTTAAATAATAACGCATTTTAAGTGTGGGCAAGTAGGGGCACTCGATACATTGCAAAAAGTGTAGACTAGATCACATTCTGACCCTTCAACGTATCATGTTTCCCTGTAATAAGTAAATGCTTAATTTTCCACAATGTTTGCGAAGGTCATCTGTAACATTTACATATACGCTAAAAAGCATATATATTGATCAGGTGGTAAATATCGCCACACTTGCCTTTTTAATTCTGACCACACTCTTTGATAATCGGTTGAATTAAAATGGAACAGATGCAACTTTGACGGCAGACTAAGGTTGCAAGAAGCTATAAATGGCAGTGAACAGTAATCGATGCAAGGACATGTATAACAGTCATACAGACGTCTTGCATAATCAGCTGACAAGAGCATTTGATTTGGTTCGGCTGATGTTGATAGACACATTATACAGAAGTCAAATTCTGACTACGCTTCTGAATTGTGAATAATAAACACAGGAACAAGATGTGTTAACCCTTTCCTCCACAGAAACCCTTTTTAGCGCTATAACTGATTACTATTGAAGCCATTGTAGAAAATGGTAATAACAAGCAAATGCTACATTTTTTACAATATCTTTAATATTGCCTTGATTTATATATTTTTCAAAGTAAGCTTTCCTTATGGATTAGTCTAAAAACAGCTTGAAAAGGGAAAGGTTCAGCACTAATGTGACATGTAAATGTAACATTTCAAGCTTCACGACATGTATAAAACATTTTGAAGCCATATCGTGTAACTCGGCGTTTTATCTCGCTCGAAATATTTTGTATAGGTTGAAAGTGTCCAGTGGTTTATGCGATAAATGGTAACAAATAGCGATTTACCAGGCATCTGATCTGGCTACAAACAGTTTCGAAATCATAGTAATATCATTTTCGCAAAATATCCCCCCAAAATGTCACGTTCCATACAAATTGCATTTCGTTTGCGTTACTTTAGAATTTACCCTTTCGTCCACACATTTGTATTACAATTATCCACAAGGAAATGATCGATGTGCAATATTTAAATTTAGGGAAACGAAACACGCCATCTTTGAGCTGTACTTAAATCATTTTAGAATACGAAACATTCGGTCGCTACAAATAAATGATCCATTTTCTACATAGTTTTCGATAGCCATCCTTACAGAGGTGCTAAAAGGCGCTTCTCTTGAGGAAAGGATGAAACCTAGTTTGTTGGCATCTTATCTGGCTTTAAACTGTTTGATATAGTTTGTGAAGTTCGAAATGAAATATATTAGGTAAATATGATTACACGTAGCCTTCCTACAGTTGTAAGCATTTGCTCTCAGGCGAATTGTTACATATGTTTTAGCAGTATTAGTATAAAAGGCCTTTAGGAAAATAATCTCCATTCTTTAGGATCACAGACGTGTTTTATATACTCAATTTATCGTCTCGTTTGGGAATTACTATTCCAAAATCGCCTCTGGAAAAAAGTTCATCAAACTCTGTATAGTCTACGAAACATCCGACATTTTCCATTGATCAGATTTGGTAATGCTTGAAATGCCGATTTAGCGTTTGTATTACCTATATATCGACGGTGTCTAAATAGTGCGTCTTTGTCTTGGCGCGGTAGTTCCCTAAAATAAATCATTTAAGATGCAATAAAATGAATAGAACATGGCTGACCGACTTATTGTTAATATCTCAATTATCGAAAATACTGTCAACTTTTAAACAATGCATTTATATATTGTTCTTGTGTTTTGTTTCTATACAGAGTCTACTGAATCTACCTAGAGTACGACCTGTTCGAAAACAATTAAGTCATGCTTAAAAATTAATCGAAATTAAAATCCGAACCAACCAACTAAATTTCACATTGTGCATACGTGTCGAACTTATAAAAATGTTTGTTTATTAGTTCAAATACAACACAATATTGAGAATGAACAAGAGGCACTAAATGACGCTACTATAGAGGAAATAGTTAATAGCACCTTCAATTATTCTGGAATGTGTTTGTGAGCATAACTCTTGATAAACACTTGTGAGAACCATTGATTAATTTAAGAATGGCAAAGTAAAACCTTTGTCATTTATTAGAATATAGAAAATATAGAAGACAACACTGCTTAAACATTTCGTATACAAGCATTTTTGACTAACCTACAATGAAATAATCTGATGAAGTATATGGAAATCTAGACAAAAGAAAAATGACACTGTTGACTTGCATTAAAATCAATTTGCCTTTTACATTTGCTCGTCATGAGCAAATGCTCCATATCCTATAATGTTGTCTACTTGCATCTATTTTAAAGTTACTCAAAAGCTCTTTTGTGCTATATTAAGTGCATTATTTGGATGTTTCGGGGGAAATTAGCATGTAAGACGTGTCCTTCTTATTATTTTTTATAAAGAGCAAACACTGTTAAACGCACAAAGAACGGCGTAACATGTTAATGGTACAACTGGTTATATGCGGCAATTCAACATGGTCATATAACCGTTAAGAAAACATGTAAGGAGTATTAGCTATAATAGTTTTGTATTGATTCCGTTACACAATAAATCATTGTGAAATTCGGCAAAGCCATTTGATTTCGGTCATGTACTGTACAGGGGAGAAAAGCTACTCTTTACAAACTAACGCACCATCAACCTGTACACACATGTTAGAGCCAAATTAGACACCAGCCGTATAAAAAAAACCTTCACAACATAACAGATAATTGTCATTTTATACATTTTAATGAAACAATTACAATCAAATATAAAAAAAATTATAACACATTTTTTTCTCCGAATTCTCTATTTTGGACTGGACTGTATGCAATGTCACCGTTATGAGAAATTTGCGCCGATAAAAGTAAATAAACCATTGACAAGAACTATGGGTCACTTAGTCGCAATATAATATTTTTTATCTATTCTGCGATTGAGAAATAATGAACATTACCTTCCTGAAAAGACATCTTTGAGATATTGATTTATGCTTTTCCCTGGGGAAATACCATATGTTTTGATATTTTTTTTAAAAATGGTACCGTGCAAGGATTTAAATATCAAATAGATTCTGATCAAGTGAAATATTTGAATTAACGAGCATTTCACATATACCATGACAAGCCATTGGCCAAAATAGATGATGAAACCAACTTGCTTAACCCTTATCCACAGAAGCGCATTTAACTCCTCTGTAATTGTTGGATATTTAAACACGTAAATGTAAGAGGTGCATTTGCTCGTAGCAAAAAAGCTCGATATTTTACAATGATTTAAATAAAGCTAAGACAAAACAACGCATTTTCCTTTTCCTAGATTTTCATATTTTCCATCAGATTCTGTTCTTTTTGATAAGTTTAAAAAAATATTGTTAGGGAAAGAATTAACAAACACTTAAGTGCTACTTTAACGTATGATTAACTTTATTTTTTACGTACTAAAGTGTTTGATAACCTGTACAAATACTTCAAATAGTTTGGGGCCTGTTCAGACGCCGAGTGTTTCGGCGTCTGATCCGGCTCCGAACTGTTTGATACTAACAATTATAAAAACGGACAATAGTTTGTGATTATTTTATATTAATTGCATTGCGTTTGGTTGAGTTAGCGTTAACACGGTAAATAATAGTTCTGTTTGAATATCGAAAGTTTCCCCAAGCATTATCAAATCTCATTTTCAGGTATCGCAGTTATTTAAATACAATACTGCTCGTTCATGGGTTAATAATTTCACGTCATATAACATGTTTTAGGCGTCGATGAATACTTATTTGCAATACTCACATAAAAATGCTGTAATTATTTTTAATAAGATGAAGGGATGCTGGTACCTTAATAGGTTTAGAGTCATTCGTTTAACATTAAAATTAAGGTTCTTTGCTATAAAACATTTGACGAATGTTATAAGACGAATGAATGACTATTGCTTTGCACATATAACTCTTGCGATGTGTTATTTAGGCAATTGACGTCTGATGTCAAAATTTAGGACAATTTTTATTATTTTCGAAGGGATAACTATGAACAGATTATGTTCTGTTTGTTTTACAATTTGTATACCTGTTTAAGTGAGCAACATAATTTAAATTAAGACAGCAACTTGACGTTCAATGTTGTCAAGATTTGTACGATTGGATAAGTCGCTAAGTTTTATACAATTATATCATTTGCGATGCTAGTTAAATTTCAAAAGCATTCCTAAAGCTACTTTGCTACTATCAGTGTTAAGAGATGTTGACAGTAATTCGCTAATTGTCTTACGACGCCTTCTGAGACAATTTGATTATAGCAAGATCCGCCACGAGATATTAAATCTAAAGAAACAAAGTTGTCATCCAGTAAAATGCATATAACTTGCTAATATGATTAAAAGTCTGATTAATAAATGGGATGGATACCTACTTGATGAAAAAAGGCGTTAAACGTTGCGGCGTTTATATCTATTAAATGCATAATTGAAAACAATGCCATCACACAATAAAGATAAAGACGCAGAAATAATCAGAGATTTCTGTTTGTCTTATTTTCGAACTGCATGAAAAAGAGATCGGACAACTAGAAACGATCATGTCAATATTTTTTATACATTACTCGTTAGCGGCCAGAATATTATTAGTTATACAGTTTCTTGACAGGGTACATGACGATGTATTCCCGGCTGAGGAAAATCATGTCGCCCGAGCCGTTTGGCGGGGGTTTACATGGCTTTACCAGCCGGGAATAAAATGTCATGTACCCTGTCATGGAACTGTACAACGAATTTATTATACTGCAAATGTATTAATCGTGTTTTCCCATATTTTTCATCAAATTTCACGCTTCTTGTTTGTATCACTCCTGGTTTTTCCCACGTCAGCAGATCCACCCTAAGGCACCCAAATAGTGCACGCGCATCCGAGAAATGCCGTCAAAATTGTTAACCCGTTGTTATGACACCGTGTTCCAAGTTACGTTTTTATTCGGCAAAAAAACAGTTACTCACGGGGTAAAGTCATACAACTTTCTAAAAATTCTTCCTTATGACGCGGATAACATTTTACATGTGCTTGGAATATTGTTTTAGTAGCTAACTTGTGAAATATCCAAAGTGAAGTGTTTAAGCGACACTGTTTAACATAGGGCTCCT
>JAULCE010251296.1:0-11003 GCA_032359355.1 Macoma nasuta | reverse complement strand
CGAAGCCGTCGTTATATTTTATAATAGTGAAATCATTGGTCCGATGAATTTGGTGTCATTGGCAGCAACGGAGCTAAGCATGAAATGTGTTATCTTCGGGCTTATATTTTTCCGTGCCATATTCCGATTTAAATGTGGTTGCAAGAATATTTTTGTCAAGATGTTTTAATTATCTCTTTTTACTGTTAATGCAGGAATTGTCTATATTTTTCCAGACCTTTTAAAATACTCTTTAGCAAACTTCCCAATTTTCAAATTATTTCCCGCGTTAAAAATCACGTCTACATGTACACGTATTTAATATAACAAGAAAAAAATGTTTCTCGATTTCCTTTTAATCTCCCTGAGAGCCAATTTAAGCTGGATTATTGTATGCATAGCTTAACATTTTCTAATCGCCATTTTATCTGCGTCTCGTCGGTGCTCGAGAAGGCGTTTGCATGTTTTCGTCTGGAATGAAGTTATTTAAGTATTGCAGATATTTATCAAACATTTTATGTGTTAATAGATGATACAGTTGGCGGATTTAATTTTTCAAAACTTTCGTTTTTATTCGATGACTTTCCGTTTGCATTTCCTTTTTGATTATCTTTAGGTGCAAAGCAACTATGCTAAAAAGTTATAGATATGATATGAAAACACCGCTTGTTTTGTTTGTCTTGTCTGGGGCATCCGAAAGTATTGCATCTACTTAACTAACATGTTACATGTTGATAGATTGTAGAGAGAAAAAGTGCAGTAGACAGAAACTGTCACCCCTTATGTGCTTTTGTCGAGTCATTCCCATTTGCCTTTTGTCTTGTCCGGGGCTTAACCCATACATTATTGTAGATATTTATCTGACATTGCATTTGTAGGTAGAGGACACCGAGTGGATGTGCAACGTAACTGTTACTCTGTCTACACCTTTTTTAACCAAAAGGTTTAAATTTATCCATACTGTAATACTTTAATCTTTTTTTTTTCAGGAAGAACATCTGACATATCTGGCAAAGCAGTTAAAGGGTGATGTATAGATAAAGCTCGAGTCAATAAAAAACGATGGATTTAGGCAACTTTAGCAACGCGACACTGGAAGACATGGATAATTTTACCTATTACCCAGGTAAAAAAAAAGGAAAAACAGGATAGGGGACTTAAGGTTGTGGGAATTATTATTCAATGTTTACACGTACTGCCCTTTACAGTGCTGACCAATTGCGGGAAACAGTTGTCACTACGTAGTTACAAACTTCAGTATTATAATCTAGGCAATATAATGTCACGGAATCAGAATACACGAAACAGGGGCCTGTCTAATAAACAAAATGATGGAGACCTACCTTTTAACTCTGCATGAAATCGGATCAAAACGAATCATTCAGTTACATGTTTAACGTTGCCACAATCATATAACTCACTTCTTGCAGTACGTGTCGCTTGGACAAGTTTTACGCAAGTCATATTACTTATCATTGCATACGAAAGTACACAGTAAATTCACTTTCAATATAAGATGAAACGCGAATAAATTACCTTTTTGTATGTTGATCTACTTGTGTTTAACCTGGTGTCTTTTTACAAGTAAATAACTTAAATGCTATCAAAAATGTCCAAAAATTTCTGATTGCATTATCGAATAAAAGTTGTGGAACTATTAAAGTAGTATGACTGTTCACAACTTTGCAACACAGTTGAAACGAATGAAGCTCTGCATGGTCAAGCTAGTGAGAGAGAGACATATAAAGAGAACTCGCCGCTCGACACACCCGTCTCGCATATTACAAATAAGGAAGACTACATTTGTTTTGAATTGACTCTTTTAAACGTAGAGAAGTATGTCTTGCAGGAACCACCACATGCAAAACGGTCAGTGACAAACACAACACTGGGGGTTCAACCCGATTTAGGGGAGCCCAACTCACTCTTGTCCCAGCACCACCCTATAAAACGTACAGTGTACATAAAAGCTATCCCTATGCGATTTCTCCACAATGTCAGTGATGGTTAATCCAGTTGTAAGATGTATGTAAAACATAGACATATGGGCCGTTCTCTGACAAAATGGGTCTTAATGACATTGAGGTGATGACGTCAAAAAAGCGCTTCGGACGACGCTATTATTTCCCGCACAATGACGTCGTCAATACTTAATTCTTTTCACAGCGTCATGAAAACGGTTATATCCTAAAACTTATTTATAATTGATCTATGAAATTTTCAGATAATGTGTACAAATGATCCAGCTTTTTTTAAGCCCAAAAATGTAAAATCGATTTGTTTTAAATTAAGACCCCCTTTGTAAGAGAACGTCCCATATATTAAATTTACAGCTACATTCATTATTATATCATATTGACATGTATGCACTCGTGGTTGTTTTTAATCATGCTGAAACAGAAGAACTCATAAATACGCATCCTAAAACCTATAAGAGTTGGATCTAAATAATTATTATATTTTACAGGTATGACGTTGGATCAACCAGCAGCCTGGGGATTCTGGGTGAAATTCGTAGCCACGCCGATTATTGTGTTGATAGGCATAATTGGTAATGCCCTATCACTTATCGTTATGAAGTCCAAAACCCTACGCCACAAATCATACTCGCACTTTTTGAGCGTATTGGCGATATTTGACACAGTTACGCTTATTACTCGGCAAGTGAAGAACATAGATGAATATTATGTTGACATGAACAACATGACCGGAGTGTTTCAGAATTTCAACGATATATCATGTAAGATATACACGTTCTTGGAGCACGTTTCATATCTGATGAGCTCGTGGCTGGTTGTTGTGATGGCCATAGAGCGATTCATTGCTGTGTGTTTTCCGTTCAAAAAGGTGTTGATTTGTAAACAATCAGGGGCTGCTGTAACTATTTGTGGATTACTTGTTCTATTATGTGTGACTCAGATATTTCGTCTGACCATGGTTGAACATATTCAATATGCGGCTAATCCGGCTATAGAGTTCTGCGCTGCTAGTGATGAATATCTTACTGTGTACACAAGCTTGGACGTGTATCTCTACCAATGGACCCTTGCATTTTTGATGCCACTGGCGACTGTGTTGTTCTGTAACATTTCTGTGCTATTCCAAGTGATTAAAGTAAGAAAAGAAATTAAGCAAAAAGAAAAGAATTCAAGATACAACAGAGTCGTCAAGAAGAAACACAGAACGACGTGTATGCTATTGCTTGTGTCTTTCACGTACATTGCTACATTACTCCCATTGTTAACACTGACGCTTATTATAGACGTATCAATCAAAATGTCATCCGACAAATTGTACGCATGGAAAGTATATAGCACATTGCGGCCATATCTCGAAGTTTCAGTGGCTCTGTCATTGACAAATTACGCCATAAACTTTTTTATTTACGTTTTGTCTGGCAAAAGCTTCAGATTTGAACTGATGAAAATATTCAAGCGACAGCAGACACCGAAACGGGTATTTACTGCTCGTAGTACAAGGGACGAGTTCATAAGGTTATGACTAATAGTAGAGCTTGGAAAGGGACGACTTCCACTCAACCTGCCGCATAGCAGTCGAAGTTCAAGCTCGAGAGGCGATCGCATGTCATGTCATGACATGCCATAAAGTGGAAGTGGTTTTATTCCAAGTCAACATGTCCTTTTTATACTCAGTATGAGACGGTCATGGACGTATTAGTATGACATGTAAATAGAGTAGTTAAACTATCTAGAACAGAGGAGAAAACACGTATCAAATATCGGTAGTGCAAAAAGAAAGATACAGATATGTTGCCACATCGGGAAAGAGGCGGTTTGTTTGGGTAATAATGTTTGCAATGTCATTTTTTTCTGTCTTGTGTTGAAAAACTCGTTTGTAAGACAAAAAGCATACGTTGATATGAATTGTTAGGAATCTTGACGTATCTGTATACATAACTGCATACATTGGAATAGCTTCAAACTTCTATTAATGCTGCACTTTATTTATATGATATATATCGACTGTATTATGTAAAATATTTTTTCAATCGATGCATGCAAGTAAAAGTTATCCACTTGTTTGTTCTCACTTTGAGAAGAGGTGGTATATGGATGTGTCCTTGTACATCGGTATGCGTATAACACTATGTATTGCATAGTTCAGCACTATGAAAATGTCCTACGATGATCAAACTTGAAAATCTACAATACTGTGAGCTCAATGAACATGTGTGCACTTTGACCTTTTTGGTGAAATAAGTTCAGTAAATTCAGAGTTATAACCTTGAATTAAGTAAACGTATATCCTTTTCCGCACGGTGGTCTGTTTATATGGATGTCATAGCGTGTGTCGTGTAAAAACTCTTAGAACGCTGTGCGTCATACATTCTTCAAAATCGACCTTAATGTCAGGCATAATGTAAATTTATATCGTGTGGTTTTGTTTGTGGTAATGCTTGGTAAATTCAAACATATTGCCCTTGAAATACTTTTATAAACTGTGACCTGTAAAGCTACAATACTATGTTATTGCAAGTTATAGTATTGCCATTCATGGTGTACAGTAGATGCTGTGCATTTGTGCAAATAGTAAAAAAACTCCGTAGAAATGTTTTAACCGTTCTCTCTACAAAAACAGCTTTTAGCGCTTCTGTAAATGGTGGCGCATAAAACATTGTAGAAAAGAAGCATTTGCTCTTATTGAGCAAATGTTTTATGTTCTTCAATGATTACAATACAATTCAAAAAATGCACGTGTCTTAAGCTCAGATATTATATTTTTCATCATATTCTTTCTGTGTGGATATGTCTCAAATAAGCTTATGAAGAAAAGCGTTAACCGAAGGTTAAATTCAAGGAGAAAATATTTAAACTAATAAGATGTTTATATTTTATACCTACTTTAGTTTAAAGTATATTGTAATTGGATGTAAATATTTGTTTTCTGCAGACATTAGCACAATTGTTCATGACCTACATGTATTTGAAAACCTTAGGCATGCCTTAGTTATCTCATAAAGAGCTTTATGAATAGGGATTTTAGAGGTTTGTTTCTGATATGCGACTGTGTAGATGACCTGCTATTCACGACTATGACGACTATACAAATAGATTGGATACAGATAAGACGACGAGAAACTGGGCTTCTGACCTGGCCGGTAGCTGTTTATCACTCAGGCAATTTGTTCATAAAACTTAAAGACAATCGGACGATATTTTACAATAAGCAGATGCCATTTTGAGCAGATGGCTATTTTTGTAGTAGGCAAAGGGTTAGGAGTCATTTGTTTAGAAATTACGAAAATTGTTATTTTGTACGAGGACACCGGAATGGGTATATCGGCTTCCCCTTGAAGCTTTTCTAGAAGTATTGCTGATTGTTTTACCTCAAAGTATACCTTTGTATGTATAACACATTGTTTTATCGTATGACTCACACTTAACTACTTTTTTTATTAGCAATCAATTGATTATGCGTGTTTTCACTAGTACCGCTGTACAATTTTTAATCTCTTTACATTACAAACAATGTAGACACAAACTATATGTTATGTTTAACACATGATGTATTGTCAGTTTCAAATAGTTTATGTTGAGAAATCCCAACATACCTTAGGGGCCAGTTTTATCAACGGACGTACGACAAAAGAGGTCCTATGTCAAAACTTCAGAATTATTTTAATTTCTGTTTTCTCTAGCTAACCTTGTCATGTGACATATTTTTGGAATTGTCTTTTCAAGTCAATTCCAAAGAGATGTCACGTGACAGGATATGATTGAATAAACCGAAATTAGAGGAATTCTAAAGTTTTGACTTACGACTACTCATGTCGCAAGACCGTTGATAAAACGGGCCCCTGGCTTTGGTGAGGGGCACATGTGTAGACGGGTCAAACGTTGTATCCGAATGTTGACACCATATTAAAAAGAATAGGTTGTAATTGATATTTAATCAAATATTTTAACATAATAATTTCTGATTTTTTTTAATAATCTTTTGATTTGGGGAAACCCTTGTATTTGGAGTATATTTTTATTGCAAAAAGTGATTCCAAGATCGGACGCTGCCTTTTAATGCAACGTCTGATCTAGAACTGCACTATTTTAGATAGTTATGAGTCGCATATGAAGGTAAAGGGTCTATGTTAAATGGTACGACGGCACACATTTGTATACATAAATTGTATTACGACGTCTTGTTCTATAAAACGTGTCCGTCATTTAGCAAAGTTGCCTTTACGTGTTTAGAACGAGACCGTAGGTAAATGGCCCATTATTGATCAAAATGTATATTCAATTACACTGAAATTTCATATATATGAATCAAAATGTGTACGGTTCTGATTTTCACACTGCTCATGGCTCCTAACAGAAACATTGACAATACATGCAAATCTGTGTTATAGACGAGGTAGCAAATCTAGGTATTCGATATAAGCAACAACTGCAACAGCCTTCTTCCTACGGTTCGGAACTAATGCTGAATTGTTTGAAAGAGTTGTTGCATTTTTTACCTAACATGTATAAAAATAAATGACAATATATCCGGCAATGAGGTATTCTAAACCACTTCAAAATGAACGCATATAATATGTGAAGCCGCGCCTTTTCTTTTGGAACGAGGTTAGCTCTACATTGATCTTAATTAAAAAAATGTAAGTCTGATCTATTGATTGAGACCAACATATTAAAATAATTATGTTAGTCACAACAGCTCTCTTTGAACACTGTATTTCAATTCTTATGCTCATTCCAATAATGGTGTCATTAAGTTCGGATTCAACGATCAACCTATCAACATATCATAACCTCACTTTTAGTTTCATCCATAGTGAGGCATGTAATAAAGAATGTCGGAGAATATAGACCTGTTTGGTAGCGTTAAATGGTGTTTTCACATTTGGAGGTGAGATGTAAATGACTCAGTTGAAAAAATACATATGTAAATATGTAGTCAAAAAGCAAAAGCATGAAATAAGTGTTTAGTTTTGAGATCATCATTTGAAGTTTCATTTCATATTTGCTGACACACCATGTATTGTCTTTGTGACACAAAAATTTTGACTACTGCTTAGCCCTTGTGAAATCGTTAGCGATGAGAGCTTTAACATGAGTCTAGGGCTTTTGCATCTCTGATCCTCGAACAGGTATTACGTGTCTGGATAGATATCCCGTAATTTTATCTCGAGGTAGATGAGATGTGGATGCAACAATTTTTAACTGTCCTGGCGCTACATGTCCTTACACCGTTGAACATTTCTACAGTCTATTTTCTTCATGTCAAAGTTGTATGACTATATTAGTTTGAACTATCCGATGAACTAATTAAGTTTGAACATCGGGTGATTCGAATACGCCCCTTCACTGCCAGGCCGGTTGTGCACATGCGCAATATTTGTTCTACTCCCGCTTTAGACTTAACACACTCTCTCGACCTTTGGTAAAACCAGTTGCCGAGTGTCAAACTAAGTGGATCCAACTGAGACACCGACTTACTCGGCGGCTCATTCGGATCCAAGCTGTTTGCATATGTTTCTACACTCGGGTAGGGCAGTGAACGGGTTAAAACAACACAGCTCTTTAAACCTACACACGTAACTACAACAAAATTTATTTGTTTTAGTTTCGATTCAAGCATGGATTAACCTGTGCATTCACATCTGTAATACAATGTATTGAGGTTGTGCAAATAAACTGATTATTAAACAACGTAACTGTTGTAAACAGAAGCTATACTCGTTCTGCATTTTTATTTCAGTCCATTTTTTTCTGCATATTGAAGACATATTGCAGTGGGGTACCGCCACTTTTTACAGTCTAATGTTTTAGCCACTAAACACTGTCAACCTGTAACAACAGTTCGATGTCAGGCAAAACTTTACTCGGCGTCTTGTCCGGCTGCAAGTTGTTTGACAATTATATTTAGATAATGTTCAAAAATGGCGTACACTTGTTTTTTTCTCACATAACATGATTTTCGTTTTCAATGAGCTAACGTTGAAACGGTTTAAAAAAGCCTTTATCACACTGTGCATTGATGAAACCCAATGTAATTATCTTAGTGGAGTTTTTGTCTAGCTTTCAGTAAACACTGCTCGTTAGAAATGGTTGGATCGCTAACCCAGGCTTTTGCATGGTAATTGCTTTCAAGGTTAAATGGCCGACGTCACGCGAAAGGGGGCACTCGTATATATTAAAAAGCGCTGACTCAACTCTTTTTGAGCGCTACTATTCAAGCATCTAGTAGCGAAATTTACTATGTGTATTCATTTAAAGGTAAAATTGGATGTCTTCATAGATTTAAAATAGTGCAGACCCTGACCAACCGCCACGTCAGTGACGTGGCGGCCGGTATTGGGCTACACTGTTTGCTATGTCCGAGTATCCCTTTTCGCGTGACGTGGTCCAAATACATTTGGAACCATTGCATAGACGATTGTCAAATGATCAAATACTCGACCTGAGTCTATATTTCGAAACTTTAGTGAGCGTACTTTCGAAATAAAATCTACATTTACTGTACTTGAACTGCAAACTCAAGTGATGACCTTAAATACTTACGAGAAGTTTAGGTGAAGTAGCTCACATGCTTTCTGAGAAAAAATCTTAAATGCAAAACCTTTACCAAATTTTCTCAATCCAAAAAGAAGAAGAATTAATGCAGTGATTGAACTTGTCCTGCAAAGTCATGCGAGGTACTCGTAGTAGTATGTGCAATTTCAAAGCAATAGAATAGATGATTTCTTGAAACCGTAGACGCGAAACTTTAACCATTTTTTTAAGTACATTAAGTCCAAAGAGGATAACAACTCGGCCATTATACCATACTTGTCATACTGGGTTATTTCATGTTTTTATTGAGTGTGTGAAGTTTCAATTCAATTGCATATGTTGTTTCTGGTGAAGTTCTCACACGCAAAACTTTTACCAAATTTATGAATCCAACAAGAATATTAATTCGGTAAAATATTAATGTTGAGTTATGGGACTTGTCCTGCAAAGTCATAAAATGACCTCCTCGGATGAGAGTGTGAGATTTCAATGCATGCCATATGTATTATATGATTTCTGAAAAAAGCCTTGCACGTTAACCAAATTGTCCAACAGGGAAATGTTTCAGCAAAAGTCAATTTTTGATATTGGACTCATCCAGCAAGGTCATGTGGTGACCTCAGATAGGTCTGTGAAATTTAAATACAATAGGTCAAATGTTTTTTTAGAAAAGGCCATACATGCAAAATTTAAACCAATCTTGCAACGGCGACATCGTTGCCGACGCCGGCGCAAGGCGACTGATAACTTTCCATATTCTTCGAATAGTCGAGCTCAAAGAACATATCAGCTGGGGTTGTATTCACATAGCTTTTTAGTAAAATCTTAAACTTCAGTGAAAATTTCAAAAGAAGATTTCTCTTTATTAACAATAAAATACTTCAATGAAACTTTACATGCTTCAAGTTCAAGCATGCAAAGTTGCATTGAAATATGATTGAAAATAAATTGGAAATTTACATTTGAATTGTTCACTTAAGTTTAAGATTTTACTAAGAAGCTTTGTGATTACGGCCCCCGGTAAACATACCAGGTAAACTTATCAGGTAAATAGTAAACACTAACTAGATAGTCTTATCTTGATAAAAAATCGACAAAGTGTAACAGTAAGGGTAACGCTATTCTTTACGATAGAACGCGTATGACTCTGGAACCTGAAAATCTTTAGACAGTTTTGGTCAAGATCAGACGGCGTATGAGATGGTTCCACGCCGTGTGATACTTATATGAATACAAAATTAAATACTAGTCAGACAACTGTGATATTTCCATGTTATTTACAGTTCGATTTTGTTTTGATACTTTACAACAGAACTGGTAGAGCCTACCGAGTTTCCCACTGTACCACTATACAGAAACTATAATTAATCGTTTAGCCGCCAAATTTAAATTTGTCGGTTATATCTGGTTTTTGATTACATAATTAATAATAAAAAGAAACAATAACACCATTTTTCTTTACCGAAACTGAAATATTTGGAATAAATTATGATGCAAAAAGTGATGTCCCTGATCAGATTCCACCTTAAAAGGCGGAGTCTGCTATGCAACTGCACTTTTGGCAATGTCAACTTGAGTCGACTATGACATTGAAATGGTTAACGGGATTCTTACATCTGGATAACAAGTTCCCAAAGTGTTACATAGTTTCAGCCATGATATTGAATAAGATTCGATATATGGGACCAAAATTATTGCAAATGTCACCAACGATCACATATTACAGACTCAAGTCGACTTTGCAAAACGTTGCAAGATAAGACGCCGGCAATGAAGCGGTCTCTGATCTGATACTTCACTCTTTTGCAACATTATTTACTCCAAGTATTGGGTTTTTGGAAAATCCAAAGTTTTAATTATTGCTGTTTTCATATTTTATTAAATTATTATTTGAAAATATAACATTCAAAACAAGTTGAAACCGACAATTTCAAAACAAACACGCCGTTACTAATCTTTTGATAAAGTATGCCCGCCTATTTCTGGTGTGTGGGAACTGTTATTTTATAAACTTCCCGCAAGCTTGCAAAAACTCATTTAAAATACAAGACCTGCAAATCATTTTATTGTTTTGTTTCTCATTTAAATTGATGGGGTGTTTTGTTCAGTAGATACAGTGTCCGCCAAAGGTTTTGAGATATAGTCTTCGAATAATTGCTGGTACTAACAATATTCTGAATCGTTAAAGACTAGAAGGTAATTAACCCTTTCACCGCCATGGGCGGCTTTAATCGACATTGCAAACAAATGAAATCACAGACCAGACGCCGCCTTAAAAGACGGCGTCTGATCAAAGACTTCATTTTTTGCAAAACTAATGATTCCAGTTTTAAGCTAGAAGGTAATTAACTTATCTGCTATCCAACCACATGTGGCAATATAAACGTCGAGTATACAAAGAGGATCTTACATGAGTGTTTATTCTATATCATTTTTATGAAACGAGTTGACGACAAAACATATGACACGAGCCTTGGCGAGTGTCATATGGTGTTAGTCAACGAGTTTCAT
>JAULCE010251185.1:0-11003 GCA_032359355.1 Macoma nasuta | reverse complement strand
GACAGGGCGTTTAATTCAGCATGCTCTCTGTGGCACCATTTAATGCTGAAATTTTGTAGAGCCTCCGCAATCTGAACACGACAGGAATTAAAATTTATAGTGGAAGGTAATCTAAATTTAGGGCCTTTAGTTAGTAGAATCCGAAGACGTTTATCTTCAATAATTTCAAATTTTCCAGTTATAACATGACCAACCGGAGAATAACAAAATTTGGAGGATGAGCAATCACAGCTATCAGGTACATTTACATCTATATTAAGGTCTGAAACAATTTTATAGTAGTTAAAAATAATACTTCTGATAGGTTTATTATACTTATAGCAGATTATCGGTGGCTCTGTATTTTTATAGTGTTTGGGAATAGAATCAATAATGTGTTTAACTCTAAATATGCTTTAAAGGTCTATGAAATCAATACCTTTGTTAATGAAAGGAATTTTCAAAAAAGATCTTTAATGATCAGATTCGGTATCAATGTGAAGTTTGAGAACATGTTGAGTGTAACTTTGTATAAAAGAAGCAGTTCCATTGAGGGGGGTCGTTACGCAAAAATATTTTATCAGCTTGTTCGACAATGTCCCTTAATGTAGATATAGACAAAGAAGAGAGCCGAGAACGCATGACATGTTTGCCCGATGTTAAACGTAAGCTGTGTAAGTCCAAAACAGACATATGTTTATTATTTACGTTTAATATTACCATTTTTACGAATGCCATGTGACCTAGATTTACGTTTAGACCTAAAGGGAACGGAGTTTGTAAATTTTTAATCCATTTAAGTTCAGCAATAAACCAAGATTTTGATTCAAAACTATTAGTAGCAGCACATTCGTAGGACAGATGTTCTACAGGTTGAACTGTTATACCTTTAAAAGTATGTCCAGATCGTTGAAAATGTTGATATAAGAAACTACGGAGTTTTTATTGCGGCATTGGTAAGAATGTTTACTGAACCGTGTTTTCAAAGCGCGACCTGTTTGTCCGACATATGGTAACCACAATTAGGGGTGTTTCAAGTTAACACATAAATTACATGAGTAATTTTTCACGTTACGTCTGAAGCCAAATTGACACTAAAACCTCTTCCATTGACTGTAGAACGGATGGTTGATTGACAGGATAAATATTTACAGCATCCACACCTCTTGGTATTGCACTTTTCAATTTTAGGATACACTCTGGGTTTTTTTGTAAAATAAAACCGCCGATTATTGGATGAATTGCGGTGGATGGAAATTTATGTAGGAGATAAACCTACTTTAGGTCCACTGTGAAAACATGTGTTGATAGAGATAGATGGTACATGAAAGAAAGAAGCCGATTGAAGGTTAAGTGTATTTAAACGTACTACAGATTAAAGTACAGAACATTTAGTGATATTTTGAGGAATTTGAATTGAAGACCCAGAGTGTATCTGTAAACCCGTTACTTTTAATATTGGTATCTTAAATTGATTCATAGTTTCAAAGTTCTTGGCACCAATTTGTAAACATCGACACCTGGATACACTGACATATTATCACACCAAGTACCGCACCAAGCCCATCCAAAATGTCGGTCGACACAAAACCTACCACATGGTGCAAATACAATCAAAGCTTAAAAGATGGAGAGGGCAAGATGTATTTGACATGCAAATCTTGCAAGAAGAATGATAAAACTCCCACAGTCCATGACAAAACCATCCTACCCGAAACATCTTAAAAGCCATTATGACACGTGGGGGAATAACGTAAACTGTTCTACACCAGCAATAGAAATCCAACAAAAATCGCGTAATAGTAACCAATGACATCACGCGCGAAACGGACTCTGTATTAAGATGTTGTAAGTAAAACAAAGGGCGGCTGGGAGGGGGGAGGGTTAAGTTGTGAAATGTAAACCCCGTAAGATGTAGTACGAGGAACATCTCGGTCAAGATGGGGGTAATTTACTATTTTATCATAGATTTTAGAAGAAACAATTCCGTTGGTAATGGAAAGGTCGAAATCAAGAAAGGCTGCTGAATTATCCGAATTATTAGCTTTATTTAATTGAAGTTCTTTAGGGTAAATAGAAGTATGCATTTTGTCATTAAATGCATGGATGCTATCTGCCTGTGAATCCGGTTTGCATACATGTTATATAGTTAAAAAGAATACCCTGAGAAGGACCCCCCCCCCCGCCCCCTGAGAAAAGTGGTCGTAAAATGGCTGGTGTCATTCAAATTACGAGTACAATTATGCAATATATGTTTTGTATAGCCCAAACCAATGGATTAGAACTCCTGTGTTTGGGCGATCACTCCAAACACTGTCGTAGATCATGTGACTTATATCTGAACGTACGTCATTTTTTAAAATAACTCAAAATTCATCACACCATCCCGTGCAACCAATAATGCTAACGGAAAGCTACGAACATTGTCGTCTGCTTAAAATGGGGTCTGTTTCATTTTCCTTCGTCCGATTTTTTTTTCAAATTACGCGAAGCTATTTATAACTTATATCAATATCATACGCGTCCGATTTTCTTTCAAAAATATAGTTATCAGGAACAAATCATTGAGTAAAACACGGCTGCCGTGTAAGAAATTGATTCAATGCAAATGTCTAATAACTGCACAATTTTTAAGACGTTTTTGCATGATTTCTCATAATTATGCAAGCACTGCCCCCTTATGTACCCATACAGGTTGTGTGTGTGTGATTGAACCTTAACGGATATCAATAGTCAAACGCCAGAACCAAGACATTATAGTGTAAGATAAGGAAGTTCGTGATGGTTGCATAAACCATAAATCAACAAATGCTATATGATAAACCGCCCTTCTACGGCAGCGTCTCATCTGGGACGTCGCTGGTTGTAATTGCGATTTTAATTGCCCATAGCCGTAAAAGTGTTAAACAATTGTATATTTGAAAGGTGCTATTTATTGCTTATAAAGAGCACGAGGCAAGTATTTCATGGCACTATGCTTAAAATGCCAGTTTGCGTTTCAACAGAAGCAAAAGGTGATAAATAACGAAGGTAGTATTTATTCCAAGTTTGTAGTATTACTTAATAAGAATTGCATACAACTTACAAAGAATAAGACAGCAATGTACTCTTTGTTCCTTCCATCGAAATCGAACATAAAAGACGTGTGTTCTAAATTTGATGACAAAAGTGCTAACCTCGAGTTATATGATAATCCTTAGCACGCTATACTTGACTGTGATGCTACATCTAAACAGTTTGGTTCCTAATCAGGCGCCAAGTTACATGACGTCTTATCTGGAGCCAAGGTTTCAACACTCAGACACTTACTCATCAAATTTCAAGTAAATCGACACGAAGTTCAAATGCGAAGCAGTCAAAGTTTTGAGCATATTACAAATAAAGTCGCGAGCTAAACCGTTGAAAGATAATTACCATTGCATTGTATGGTAGGCCAGGCTTGAATGTGTTTGGCAAGGACTTGGGAAATTCCACTTTGTGTGGCACTTTGTAGAAGGTAACCCCTTGTTGGTCTTTCTGTGTTGACCTGGTCAGAGTCTCGGTGACATTAGCCTCAAACTCCAACGTTTTTTGGTCAAGGTTACTAGCTAGGGTAGATAACTGTGAGGCAGGTATATCAAACTTTGCTGTACCCTCGATCTGCAACAAATTTTTATAATCTGTGCCGTCGTATTATTCTAGGATACCAGTCAAGCTGTAAAAACATAGTTTTATCTAAAAAATCAGTCAAGATTTGAATAAGTCATCAAAAGCGGTATCAAAAGAACTAAATTTTATAATGTATTTTCAATGTTTTTGTGAAATCGAATTTAAGAGTGATATTTTTATTGAATAATTTGAAAAAGTCACTGTTTATAAATTAAAATTAAATTTCTACACATAACATATGATAGATTGGATTAATAATATTCCAAATTTGAAAGAAACCGCTAACAAATATTCAAGTTATACCGAGTGTCGGGTTAGAAATGGCCTTTAAGTGTACATTTAAAAACACTTACATTTCAGCCCGTTTGAGTAACTTTATCCGCTTTCGGGGATTCATCTGACTAATTACTGATTTTTTAGATTAATATTCTGGTTTTGCGGCTTGACTGGTATCCTAGATTACTACGATGCAGACAATCGATTTTTATAGCTTACATTCATATCCTTGTGCAAAATGGTAATGCATGCCTCTAACACGAGCAAAACCGACCGATCGTCATAGATAAAATATATTATCATTTTGAACAGCTTATGGAGTCGGACAACATACTATCTAATTTAAAATACATATCTTCAACCAGATTTGAGAAATTCAATTTTGAAAAAAAAGGTAAGAAGTGTCCCTAGCGTATTTGTATATATATATATATTAAATAACCCTAAACTAGCCTTCATGTTTAATATCAAAATCAGATATATGATAATGGTTTTCACCGTTCGAGGTGATAGAGAATAAATCATAATTGATTCTGGTGAGTATCAGTAATTAACTTCGATAAGCCGATCATGGTCTTCAAATAATAAAAATGTTCTTGCAGAATGTGTTAGCTTGAACGCTGTCATGCGTCTCAAAATAGAGCTTCAGATTTATCTCAACATTTTATTTTCTCAAATTAAATGTATATGCAGCAGGTTAAGGTTGTCCCATGTTAACTGTAGGATAGGATGTATTTACTGTATTTTCAATCTTTAGGAAAGATAAATAATTAGGAAGATTAAGTTGCAGAAAGGAAAACACCAATTTTGAATTTCTTTGAACAAATTGTGGTAAATGTACATTGTCTTATTATGAGCAAGTGCGTCATTTCCCACAATGCTTGCAAAGGTCAACTACCACAGACGCGTCAAAAAGCATATATTTGGAGTGAAGGGTTGTGCATTATTGTAAAAATACAATCAAATTGGATCCTAGATAAGCTCAGCATTTTATGGGGTGTGATCTGGATCGGAAGAGTTTTCATAGATATTCAAATGACAGATAAAGTTGTGCGATGAGAGCAGGCACATGTACAGATATCAACATATAAACGCCTTTTGACGCACCTGTAGCATATTCCTTTTGTGGGAAATGGAACATGATGAGAAATGCTTCATCTTCCACAATATTTCAAAATGAATTAAAAAAATCAATTTGTTTTCTCTTAGATATTGATCTTTTTCACCAAGCTTTTATTCTGGATGAGTCCAAAATAGCGAATGGTGTAATGGGTTTACCAATTGGTGACCAGATGTTGCACTCCTGGCAATGAAGATATTGTTCTACAGCATGTGTGAACACTTACCGGGAACTGTAGTTCAACAGCTGCCCCACCCCTGCCCCCTTTCAGCGTTATCCTAAGGCTGACCTCTCCTTTCACTGGTTTTCCATATGTATAACTATTCAAAGAAGCATAGTAATGTTTTCTGTCCGACATTTTGCAGAAATGTAATCTGATTTGCATGCAGCATGGATAAAATAAATATGGCCCAATACTGCGTGGGGTCTTTCTGGATAAAACTGTTTCAAAAATCATACATAGGCGACAAAGTGCGTGCCTTTCATGCATTGGGGTAATAATATCTAAACTTAAATTACTTGCAGACAGCTTATGAAATAGGATTTTCACATGATATAACTATTTTTGTTCCAAATTTAGAACTGTTGTGTGCGACTAGTTAAAGATAAAATATTTAAGAAACTAAAGAAATATCAATAGAGGTTTTTGTTTTGCATTCCAGTGCTTGTAAAGTTGGGCCTATTTTTTACAGAAGCCCTAATAGGATGCTGCCTTGAAAAGGTAGTGAATGATCTATTACAATACTTGCGTTACTGCCATCAGGCGACATTAACAGTATAATAGCTAATTATTACTCTTTATATAGAAACTTACCTTGCTATCACCTTGCCCGCGAATTGTATGTCTTGTGTTTTTCCATATGATGGCAGGTCAAGTTCAACCTCAAACTTTGGTAAAACTATAAATTATAATCAAGTATACGTATACAGTCAAACCTCGATAATTAAAAGTTGTGAGGATTTGTTTTACATCAACCGAAATGCGATTGAAATTCGCACTTCGGGTGATTCGGACTTGTAAAAATGGCCCCCATAATTATGATATGAGTACAAAAAGCAATAAAAGCGTATTTTTGTCCAGATAATAAATTCGACTAATCCGGAATTCGAGTAATTCGAGTATGTATAATCGAGGTACGAATGTATATCTTACTTACTGATTTAAATGATGCAGCAAAAGAAAAGTGAGGCGTTGCCTTTGCATACAGTATAGACCCAGACATTTTATATCGTTTGGCTTACCAAATTATAAAGACACTAACAGCAATTCCTCTGCGTGTCCAATGACTTAAACCAATAACTCATATGCTACTGAAATACTCAAATAGAATGAAAAGAATGAATATCTAAGCAAAAGAAACTGTTATTTTAGAAAAGAAGTTGCAGACATTGAAGAAAATGGAGCATTGGCTCGTCAGAAACACATGCTATACTTTTTACTGTCCAAAAAGTATCAAATAATCCTCTGCTCTAGAGGCTCTAAAGACATATCATAAAATAAAAGGTTATAGAAACCAAATTATATTGGCTGTACCAGTATGATATTATAATTATTGATAAATGTACACATTGTCACGTTTTTGCAAGCATTATAGACCCAGATCAGACAGCTCCAGCTGGAGCTGTCTGATCATTGTCTTCACTGGTTGCTTTTGGATATGATTGAGCAAAGTCTACCATGTTTGGCATCATTGTCAAATTATTGTAACACGTTTTTTGTAATAAAATTCTTTGTTAATATTTCAACTGGGGCTGAGTATTCACATGAAACATGAAAAATGGGTATTACCATATTCGTCTACATTGAAAGTCTGTTCTTCGAATGTGGTCTGAAAACAACAGAACAACCCTAATAAACCAGAAACATTATACATATAATTGGGCAGGTCTCTTCCTTTTCATAATACAACCACATAACATAAGATATCCATTAAGCTGTATGCTATTTGACCCATTGCATCATATTCTGTGTTGATATTCATCCACAAGGAAAGCTTCCCATTAAAAGGGAAATATCCAAAAGAAATGTCAATATTTGAATGGTTTCGAAAACAATTTGGGAATTGAGTATTTACTTTTAATGAGCAAATGGTCTAATTCCCACCACGTTTTTAAAAAGTCATCTGCTAGAAACATTAAATTACGTTGCCATGTGGACGATGGCTATATTACATTACTACAACATGCTGCTATGGTCCAGGTCATATACACAGGCAATCGGTGGAATTGGGATATCTCCAACCCCCTAAATATCATCTAGACATCGTGTAAACAGTATGCAAACAAGCTTGCATATGTTCCAACTTTTTTATACTACATTATTTATTTCATATTCAACTAAAGACCATATGTAGAGTCTGCTCGATCGTTGTGTCATTTTGGCCACATCTAGCTCTATAACATATCTATAACAAATATTGTCGACCATTTTGCATTTTTTTAAAGACGAAAGAGGTAGTGGTTTTCCATTGCTAGAGATCGTTGACAACTAATAAAGCCAGATAAGTTACGAACGTGTCAGAAATAGTCTAATAGAAATAATCAGTTATTATTTGATAGGAGTCTTACCGCATATGACAACAATTTAGCTTTCAGTTTCCATGTTCCGAGCACGGGAAACTCGGATAGTTGCTGCTGCTGTACGTACACGCCGCTATGTTTTGTCATCTCCGCGCCGCTCACGTGCCATACCTTGATCTTGTTGCCCTTTGAGTCCTTTAGTAATAAAATTAATCTTTCAATCCCTGATATACCAACTCTAAAGTTTTGCCTGTTACTTAATTGAGATCATAGATTTCACAATATTAAGAGCTACGATAAATAAATAGATTTTCAGCACCCATATTTCTCTAGCATTTTGCATAAATGTTACGAAAACAAAAGTAAATTCTCTGAACAGACGCCGCTTTGGAAAGCGGCATCCGACCTGGGACTACACTATATACAATCATTATTTTAGCAGCCTATGGCCGTAATAAAAGAAATCAACAACTGCACGGCGGCTTTGCCCTTATTAAAAGCAGATTTCGGCTTTATACAGTAATTACATTTGTGTCATTTACAGGCCATATTCCGGACTTCTGCCTGTGTCAATAGGTTTTATTATATAGAAATGATTCCTTTTAACTTACTCTATTCATGGACGATTGAGCTAGACTCTGACAAAGTTCTTCACAACTTGATTAGCTCCCTTTATACAAATGGAACAGAACTGAACAATTCGTATTACATCTCGGGCATGACAGCACTGGCGGCAGATTACCAATTTGTCCTTAATTTTGACAAACTGTGTAACAATTCACAACATTTAACTCTACACCAAAAACATAATAAACGGATGTTTCTCTAAAAAATACGTATATCTCCCATCCCCAGCCATGGAAGATTGAGATTTAGCCGATAAAAGAAATATCATTCACGTCAAATGACGTCATGATGGACATGAGCGTCGCACTATGTGAATTTCTGACTCTCGAGTGAGAAATTCATATTATTTGAAAATTCATTTTGGATTCCTATATTGTCATTTAAATTGACAAACTATGTAACAATTGCACAATAGCTGTCTAAATAAACAACGAAACGATGTAGTTAACGTAAGTTTCTTCGACAAATCCTTATCACGCACAATGTATAAACTATGCATGAGGTCTCTCAGATATACTCTTTGGTGTGCTTTTATCGGTTTAGATAAAATGCTTTGCATAGTTTGTCAACTTTGAGGGTATTATTGTTATTTTGGCACGAGTACACGGAAGCCGTGACTTAACAATTGTGCAGACAAATATGTATCAAAGTACGAATTCTACTTACATAAATCTCCACCTGTAACTTATCAAAGATGATCTGCAGATCTGGTGTTACGCCAAACACACGGAAATGAACTGGAATAAAAGGGCTGTTAACTGATCTAAAATGTACATCGTCGATACTCTTCAGAAAACAACTGAGTGCCATTTTGCATGTATTTGATACGATTCTTTATTTCGAGGGATTGCAGTTTCAATATCTAAATATATTGGTAACTAGGTGGCAAACTTTTAATCATCCGTGTGATTACGTGGTGAAGCTTGGAAACTATTTTTGTTAGTTCGCATTACCGAATTTAATTTGAACTTACGAAACTATGAAATAGTTCCACTATCTTCGACATAACGATGTTCGAATAAGCTTTTTTTAACATCAATGTTTTTCTATATACAAGTAATATCACAACATCGAGACTGTGAGCAATTATAAACTTGTGTCATGTGGAAAGTACTGATATGAGAATGTTACATTTAAAATAATACATATTGCATGAAACATTTGATCTCCATTCAATATTCCATCCATCCATCAGTCATGCTGATGACATATCACTTACTGTCAAATTGTTGTCTTTAAACATCGTTGCATCACTTCTATTTGACAATATAGTAAGAATGTCAAAATGTGTGGATGGATTTCTATAAGACGTAATCTATAGGATTCAAACTGTTTGAACAGAAATCTCCAATCCTCCGGCATCATGCAAGCTACGATGGTTTCTTTGCAAACAGTTTGACTCCAGATGAGACGTCAACACTATTTAAAGTTTTGACACTCTCATAGCATTCAAAATAAAATATACCGCATAAAATCATCTGAAAATTACACCAGACATTAGAAGATAATTTTCGTAGAAGACACTGTGTTTCTCGCTGGAGGTTGAATCTCACCGGTTTGTCCGGGCTTATACACAGACTTGTCCGTCTGGATGAACACAGAGGAACTCTTCTCTTCGAATGTGACGGCTTTCTCTTCGCTGAAATCAAGTCCGCCGATTCCCTCTATGCTGACTCGATAAGAAGAAGACTTGGTTAGGTGGGTGGGAACCTACAAAAACAAATACTTTAGTGTTTGAAACAAGCTGATTTAAAAAGAGGAAGACTTAGGTGGATGGCAATCTGCAAACAACGATTTTTCATACTGTTTGAGTTTGAAACTCACGGTTTTATTTGCAGATATTGGGGGGGGGGGAGGGGCTGATTGGTGCGGAGGAAGACCCCAGACATGTGCGTATATAAACAGACAGGCAGCTGTGTAGAACCGGAAAACACCGCCGCAAGGACAATCTGAAATAACCAAGGCCAGGAACGCACCCGCAGATTTTTATCTGCAGCATCATAATATATATTGTATTCTATATCATGTTTTAAATTTCATATGTTTTGCCGAGAAGATTGGATCTGGACGAGGCTATGCGGCTAACCCGAAAATGGCCATCACTGATTTGCCGAATCATGACGAATGGTCGTGGAAAGTTCAACATTGCGCTTGATGAACAAATGTTCAAATTCCTATAATTTCCTTAAAATCAATTTAAATCTGAAATAAACATCCTTCCTTCTTTAGATTGCCGCCTCTTTAAATAGTAGTTTGCAGTGTTTATCGTGTTTAAGATCATACCATGTACAAGATTGATATTCCTCTTTATCAGCAATACACATAAGACCTCTATCTCCCTTACTCTCTTTGGTTCTCTTTTTTCTCTCGCTCTCTTACTCTCTCGCTTTCTCTGGAAGTCATGGAATCACAGAACTTGTGACAATACCATGCAATGTAATTAAGAACGTTTTTTCATTCATTTTATCCATCACGGCAATATCCAAAGGCGGCATATAATTACGATAATTTGGCACCTATTAGATATTTACACGAAATAGGTAGCGATAATGAAAAGGTTTAAAAATTTATTTGCATATAACTAGTAAACATGCACCATGCACATCGTCTTAATACGGTAAACATTTGTGGTGAGTTATTTCAAAATCCTTCAAGCAGTGAAGAAATTATGGAGTGGATACAGTTTGTCAGTTTTGACCTCTAAATATGACATAGACCTTTTACTAAGTTGGCTTAAGGGTGTATATCACAATTAATTCTAACGGAGAGATTTTTTTTATACTTTGCATATACAAAGTTGGTGCTTTTATCATGCAAACAGCACCTAGTAAAC
>JAULCE010251073.1:0-18343 GCA_032359355.1 Macoma nasuta | reverse complement strand
GGACGAGACAAATCAATATCCTCTCAGAAATACTGAAAATGTTAGAAATACTATCACTCGCACGACTTTGTCTCGAAAGTCGGTATCCCATCCTCTATTAGAATGTGGAATAACCTTGACATAAACCTAAGAACTGCTGACTCACTCACTAGCTTTAAACGCGTCATATCCCAAAAGTCTCCACTAGTAAAAGTTTCACCATATCATTTATATGGCAACAGATTCTTGTCTGTGATACATGCTAGAATTAGGAATAAATGTAGTAATCTCAACTGTGATTGTTTTACAATCACCTCAACCTAGATCCACTTTTTGCATGCTTAATTGAACATGAAGATGCTGAACAGTTTTGTTGGGATGTAAATAATATGAAGATCAAAGACAAACACTTTTTAACTCAACCAGAAATTTTTATCCCCTAAATATTGACACTTTATTATTTTGAAAATCAAACTTAAGCTATGAGGAAAATATGGCAATAGTTATTGCAGTCCATGAATTTATTAAGCAGACAAAAGATTTTCTCCGTAGATACTTTACTCATAATATGAAGTCTCCTTATGACATAATTGTGCTGATATCTCCTTCATTATATTTGGTGATCAATTACTTAAACGATGTAAATCTCTCTCTATCCATCTATCTCTTTATCTCCTCTTTCTCTTCCTTTTTCTCTCACTCAATATTTATACCAAGTTGTTCTGAAAATTAAATTAGAGTTGTATATATGCTTTGATCCCATTGTATAGATGTTAGTTAAATATGCATGTAAGGGGAGGCTCGACTCTAATGTTGTTATAACTTGTGACCCGAACCTATTTCCATGTATTATTTTAGAAATAAAATATGTTTAAACTGAAAAAAAATAACCGTTTCTTACACAGAAGCGCCTTTTAGCCCCTCTGTAACTAATTGCCATAGCAAATATCGTAGGAAATGAAGCATTTGCTCGTCACGAGAAAATGCTCCTTTTTCTACAATGCTTTCAATATAATTCAAAAATGGCAATTTTCTTTTGCAAAGATTTTCATATTTCTAACTAGATTCTCTCCTTGGGTATAAGTCTAAAATAGCTAATAGAGAATAGGGTTAATAAGGAGCAGACTAAGGTGGTCTTAAGTTCAAATCATGCTGAAGGAGAAGGGTACCTCAACTATGGGAAATGTCTATGTCCATACACATGTCCATCCATTCGCCGACATGATTTGGAATATAATAACATTGAATCGATGTGGCTTCAAATAAGTTTACCAAATAATAAACCATTTCTGTTGAACTATGTTTACAGACCACCGAATTGAAAACAAGAATGGATTGATGTATACGAATAGCAGATTGACCTTGCCGATCAGACGAACTTTCATATGTTCTTGTTAGGCGACTTAAACATTAATAACATTCCAACACATTATTCAGAACTTTCAACAACAAAAAATGGGAAAACTTTGTAGAAAAGTTCAGCATGTTTCAGATGGTCAATTTTCCAACCGGAATTACAAATTCTAGCTCTACAATTATTGACCATAGCTATTGTACTAGTAAAAGTTTAATAAAATATGTCATAGTTCCGTCGTCTAGTGCTGGTGATCATTACCCAGTAAGTTTCCTACGCATAAATAAACACACCGAACCTAAAGGTCATGAACATGTACACATACAATATATTTCCTACAAACCTTTTGATGAAAACGATTTCTCTAACACACTTGCCAATGTCAGTTTTCAATCATTGAAACAATTAACAATCCAAATGCTCAATTGGAGGTATTTTACCATTTACTTAACGAAGTTATATCACAGAATGCACCGATGACATTCAAAAGGGTAAAACGCCACACACAACCAGGGTGGTTTAATGAAGAGCTTAAATGTGCAATTTTGGAAAGAAATCGTCGTCTTCTTAAACAAAAACAGTTTATGCATTATAAAATGATGAGGAACAAAGTGACATGTTTGATAAAGAAAAGCAAAAAAGGCAATAATGGAAAATAAAAATAAGGCTGAGTTATGGAAAACACTTAAAAGCATACAAAGCCCAGGCCATTCTGACAATGATCGGTTTAGTCTGCCCAAATCACTGTCACATTGCCACAATTACATACAGGGTGAAGAAAGCTTTTTGAATGCATTGAATGATCATTTTGGCAATATTTCTAACATTCTGGAGAAAACAAATTTTGATGAACGAGATTTTATACATCTTTGAAAGTACTTACATGAAAAGTTAAGACACAACTATTTTGATATACAATTTATAACACCGCTTGAAGTTAAATGCATTACTGACCGATTGGATATTACAAAATCAACAGGTCTTGATGGTATAGTACCAAATGTATTAAAATATTGTGATGATTACATAACTGAGTCGATAGCACATATTATGATTAGCAGCATCTCACAGGGAATCGTCCAAGACGCCTTGAAAGAAGCGTATGCTACCCCATATTCAAAGGATGTACCAGGGAAGACCCTAGTAACTATCGGCCGATCTCCATTTGCCGACAATTTAAAAAATATTTGAACGTCATATTGCACAACAGTTGCATACGATCTTTAAAGACACTGACATAATACATGTTACACAGTCAGGATTCCGAAAGCAACATTCTTGTCATACAGCACTCACAAGACTGATTGACGCTTTCCTTAAAGAAATTGACAATGGAAAATATGTAGATGCAGTATTCTTAGACTTAAGGAAGGCCTTTGGTCTAGTTGATCATCAGATATTAATATATAAATTAAATCTTTATCAGTTTTCTGATAAAATGGTACACATTTTCAAATCATATCTAAATAATAAAAATAAAACATTGAAAGTCAACAACTGCTGTTCTAATAATTTAAGGATAAGATCCGGGGATCACCAGGGCTCAATTCTTGGCCCACTTCTGTTTCTTATTTATATAAATGATATCATACTGTCCTCGGATTCTATTAATATAGATGTTTATGCAGATGATTCTACCATTCATCATACAGACCATACCATTTCTGATAATGAGAATAGGCTGCAATATAATTTAAATGAAAATTGTCACTGCATCTTGGAAAATCAAAATGCATGTTGTTGTGAACAAAATACAAAATGCGTCATGCCAGAAAACTACTTTTGACAGTAGATAATATAATTATTGAAAACGTTGGTGTATATCAACTGTTAAGTTTTCTGATAGATAATACCCTTTCATGGAAACCTCAAAATTTGTAGTGTGTAGAAAACTTAATTCTAAAATAGCTTTACTAAAACAAGTAATATACTTCTTATCTGACGAAATGAAAAGATGTTTTATTATGCGTACATACTGCCGTGTTTTGACTACTGTATAACTGTATGGGCCAAAGGTGTAAAATCAAAATCAGACTTGAACAGACTATTAAGAATACAGAAAAGAGCTTCCAGGATAATATTAAAGAAACCCTTATATACTTGTTCTTCAGATATGTTAAATGAACTGAACTGGTTAAATTTTGAAAATAGATGTGCGTATCACATGGGTTTATTAATATATAAATGTAAGAATCGGCTTTTACCTAACTATATGACAAATCTCATTACATTTACAAGTAATGAAACTTACATTCTTCGATCAGCTTCTAGAAATGAAATTGTCCAACTTAAACCTCGTACAAATTATTTGAAAGACACGCTTAGCTATTGCAGCACAGAAACGTGGAACAGTATACCATTACATATCAAAAAATGTATATCAATATATATTCGTTCAAAAAATAACTTTAAGCGATTTATACTGGAGAGCCAAAATCAACAGAAATCTACGGACGCATTAAAATTTGATTAAAAAATATATAGATTTAATGAATATTCTGAAAGGAGTATTTGTCTGTCAAAGCCTGAATTCGATTTAAATTTCATTATAATCGAATTTCATTTCATCCGTATGTACCATTAGCTGAATAATGGTGACTGATCATTTAATGTAGTATAATAAATTGTGGAACAAGATAAATACTTATCGAAATTTTTTAAAATTACAAATGATTAGTCCAATAGAATGTGAAACATAGGTGCTCCATATCAGATGAGTCTTACAGGATCCCTCTGGTCTGGATTTATACTGCTTGTAAAATTCTTTATTTCAAATCTACATTCGATGATCAATCGATTCATTTTAATCAATGATCGAGTAAGCAAACAACAGATTTGCGCCAGACCAGAAAGAGTTCAAGCGCCCTCTGATATGGATCAATTCTGTTTGTAAATGTCATTCCAAGAACAATAATACTTCATTATTTTTCAACTAGCAAACAACAGAGTTGCGCCAGATCAAATGGGACTTACGGAAGCCCTCTAATCTGGATTTACACTGTTTGTAAATGCCATTCCAAGAACATTTGTTCTTCATACTTCATAAGATTCATCACATTTATATTTTTACACATGTTCTTTTCTATTTGTTGAAGGCCACATTGAAATAAGTTTATGTACACGTGACTTAATGTGTCCACCTTCGTTAAATAAAGTTATTATTATTATTATTATTATTATTATTATTATAATTATTATACCCGGTGCCCTATTATTCTGTGATTATTGGGCCTCTCTTATGTGATGCTGGAATCTTATTGGACTAAATAAAGTTATTATTATTATTATTATTATTATTACTATTATTCCCTTATACGGCTGGCTGTAAGACTCTTGATGTTGAAATCTGTTTTTTTTTAATTTCGATATAATTTATAATGTCACAACCTTTGCTTTTGGTTAAGATTTAATTTTTGTCGATTAAAGCATACACTCGACTCAGATCAGATGCCGATAACGATAAATAAAGACGGCGTCTGTATCGAATAAAATCTGTTTGACACATAGGCAATCGAATGGATCGGGGATCAGATGGAATGGACAGTATCAGATGATCATTCACTCGATCCAATCTGTTTGCGAAATCATAACAGTCGTGGTTAGTGTGACTTCGTTTTAGACATTACCGTTACGCGGAGCATTTTGTTGTCTGCAAATAATTTTGTCTGAAGAATCTTTTCAAAATATTGATTTTCCGCAATATCATTTAAACATGTATGCAGGGTGTCAGCAAAATTGGATCCTTATGAAACACCGATTCACCCGGCGTATAATATTAAACCGTAACTATTTACAAAAAAATGATAGTTTCTGTCGCAACATGTAGAAGGTCAAGTTGTTGGTTGTGAGCAAATCATTATCATCTGTATTATAAATAGAGGATCTTACATGAGTGGCTATTAATTACTTTTTTTTTGTTAAACAAAAAGATAATGAATAAACACGGACATAAGATTAAATTTATCACATAGAGAGGAATTAAAAGAAATTTGCTCAATAAGACAAAACGTCCTCCGCATAGGTTTTTGCCGTAAAAGCGGGAATTACAACTTGCATAGTTAAGTCACTAGTGACATATGGTATTTATGTCACTGTTTTATGTCCCTTCAAGATGCTAATTCATGTGATATCAGCCGCATGACATCTGCATCGAAAACTTAAATTGAGAGCGGATATTAACCCTTTTCTATTAAAGGTACGTTTTGCGATGAATAATGAACATATGTACCTTAATGTATATACAGATTTTGTAATCATGTGGATTAAACATTAACAAACGTTGTAAGATCAATAATGTTTTTGAAGCGCAAGCTAGAATATGACCTGGATATTTAACAATAGTAGCGGACCAGGTCATCTCGTACCCAGGTTGTATTCTTCCTATGTAGATACACTCATTTCCCATGATGATCGTACGTGGAAAAGAGGGAGGAACGATATTCTTTACCGTTTAAACACAATCGCAAATCCGATTATATGAAATAATGACAGCTTTCTTGTCTTCGTTTAAGGTTTATCACTATGAGTATCAGTATGAAGCCAGTTCAGACGCCACGTCATTCCAAATAATCTGTGTAGGTTTTCATTGATTCGTATCTAATGTGTTTGTTGGTTAAGAACAGCGTTTCCCAAACTATCACTCATGAATTATCTGCATGTTTGCTTACCTTCATTTAAATCAGGTAAATGTTCTGACACATTTTATAATTAAAATTAACACATAACTTTTCAATTCCATCTGGAAAAGTAATGGTAACACACATTTAAGAGCGGTTTGCCACAGTTTTCTGCGCTCAACATTAGCATAAACTTCAAAAAATACCATGCGAACAGAATATCCATAAACATTTGATGAATTGGATCAGAACCAAGATAAAACATATAGTCAGGATGCCATTATGCGCATTTTGAAACCTGTTTTTAGTTTCTGTGCAGTGATTTTGATAAAGCTGCAACACTTTTATTTGAAAAGTAAGCTTTCGGGTTGCTACAATATTATATGTATCCATAATTGCCACTATATTTCTAAAGTGATGTGTCTGATCAGATTTTTCAAATTTTCAAATCATACTTGTAAGACTATAAATGTTTTCTATTGGTTATTTCATATTTTGGCATAACGATTGACACCAAGAACCGAAATGATAGTTTTTTTCTGTACAACATCTTAATACATTATAATATATATGAATATTTTTTCATTTCATTCAATTTCCATAAGTGATGTTCGCTTCTATAGTTTGCTTCTTGTTTCAGATCCGGATTTAACTCCAATCTGAGCACAAACCCAATTTTAGACAATTCAAGCCAGATAATATTTCAATTCAATTTGATTCATCCACTTCTGACACCAACTGTTGCGACCCCGATGATCATAAGTTACATACTATGTGACCTTCGATGACCAGGACAACATATTTAATGTGGGATCTTTAACAATTCAAATACTGTTGGCCAGTTTATATCTATTTGTTTTAGTACCCGGATCTATGTTCATAAAACTGTATTATAAAATAAATATTACATTTATGCAATCACTTACCTCATATATAAATTGAATGGGTAATATTGATATATTTCTACAATATGATAACAATATGGTGAATTCCAATCTGGAAGTAGATCTATCATTTCTTTAATATGAACCCAGATCTTGGACATATTACATTTCTATATAAATTTTAAAAAAATAAACATATAAATGATAGGTATTATAATGCCCAATTGGCGACCATCATTTCTCTAATTCAATCTCATCTCTCTTTGAAGATTCATTTCGGTAGTCCCGTCAACCGCCACAACTGAGATCGGTTAGTTCTAATTTAGGCTATATATTCCAATCCCGAGACGTCATCGTAACAACAAGCAGCACACGGTATGGGCATGTCGTATTAATTATTGATCTGGGCACTTTAAATACGCTTCAATATATAATAATATAGGTATCAATGGATTCGATAGAATGCACTGTATTTGTATATTTATACAATACAATGAGTTTGAGCGACATAGGAGGACAAACATCTATAAACAATACGATAGAATCGAGTCAGGATCTCTCATATGCTTGTATGGTGAAACCGAGCGGATGTCAACAAGAGGCTCATCTGGCATCAATAATCCAATTCCATTGGTGCAGCCACACAGAGAGGGCTTCGACAGCAACCCAACACGGAAGGTCAGCTAGCATACTTCACGTAGAATATACAGGATGCTTTTCAGGAGGAGAAGAAGAAGGTCATTGCATTGCTCTTTGATCTGTCCAAGGCCTGGAGGAGGGTCTCATGCTGCAACTGATGCGTGCTCGTGTGGGAGGAAAGATGTGCAGGTGGTTGTCTTGCTTCTACTAGGATGAAGCTTGAAGGGAAGCTCAGTCGTTAGGTGAAAATAACGGCAGGTGTCCCACATGATGGTGTTAATTCACCAACTCTGTTTATCGTGTACAACCACGGACTGGTGACGGCCTTTCCTAGAGGTGTACTGAACACTCTACACGCAGACAACCTTGATATCTGGTGGTCTGAGCCAAATACAGCTATAGCAACTTACAGGTTACAGGGAGACATCCGAAATGTGTATGACTGCGTATCTAATTGGGCACTTAGCATATACAGATCGGAAACTGTTGCAACACTCTTTTCATTGTCAACGTCGAAAGAGAAAGTCACTTTGTACCTTAGAAGTCAGCTTGTACGCTAGCAACAGACTCCGACATTCTTGGGTACTACACCCGACTGCCGCCTCACATGGAAGCTCGATATAGAGAACATACATGAAGCTCTCTCTCATGAAGAAGTTGGCGGAAACAAGCTTTGGAGCAAATGGAACGATCATGCGCTGGGTCTTCACCGGTGCCATAAGATCAGTTGCGCAGTATGTCTCAACTTCATGGACCAGCGCTTCAAATACCACCAAGACCAGGCTAGATAACGTCCAGAACGCATTACTCAATATGTTGAAGCGTCAGAGCTTCAATCAGATTGTTCATGATCTTCGGTGGTACAGGGAAGAGCTTATGGGTTCCAGGGTGAAGCTTCTAGAGCCGGGTGTATGGTTCCAATGAGTTGTGTCACTCTTATAAGACTGGATGTACCAGAACTTGAGAATAAAGGAGAGCAACCTCAGGTACTGCAGAAGTATTTTGCGCTGGAGATGATTCGTAAGAGATATCCCCGGGACTCTAGGGTGCATGCCTTTACAGATAAGTCAGCAGAGAGAGCAGTCAGACACGCAGGAGGTGGAACTTTTCAAGCCGGCTTCAATGTGGAGCCTCTGACATACTTTCTATCATCATTGCAGGCTATTTCAACGAGACAGGCTAACGCCTCCATCCTAAAGGTGATTCCGATGAAGTGCCTTCACTCCAACCCTTCCATTCTCTTTCTTAACCCTAAACACAGGTATTACCTTGATATTGACTCGACTGACACTAATCTTGCTGCGGGTCGAATCTTGGTCTTTCGACGAATGCATCGAGGAAAATCTAGAACCTTCCGGTCCACAAATAGATCCATTTGTGGTAAGGTTCGGGCAAAACAAGTTGATCAACAGGGTGCCCATTGTAAGTGCCCTTTCCATACACGATAGAATTAGAAAGGAAGAGGTTTCCCCATTCTCGCAGTTAGCGATGAACGGGCTCTGACTCTTTAGCTGATTGTCGGCTGGTCAGCATATGCCCAGCTCTGACAACCTCAATTACCCTTGAGAAAGAATGGTCGGAGGCTTGATCTTGCTCCCAGTTGATGTCACTGCAGTTGATTCCTAGATCATCGTCTTCATCTAGCAGAGCTGCTTTTTGAGTCAGATAAACGGATACAACCGTATATCAACTACGGCCCATTTAAGGGAAAACAATTCCAGCTTATGAGCTGGGTAGTTTCGCTAACTAGGGACAACCCTTTCTGTCCCATCATTGTCTTGGTACAAAACAGCACCGAGCCTTGTAGAGCTATCGTCTACATGTGTGACAAAAGGCTTGCTATAAAACAGGAGGAGAGGTAATCTTAGCAATGAGTGTGTCAAATGAATCCTGTTGACCGTTGCCCCAATGCCAAAGAGTAGCAGACTTATTTGACTTGCCCGTATAAGCGGGATGACCAACTATTTAGTCATTGAGATGTTTCGCTAGGTACAAAGCGCCTGTAATACCCAGTGAATCCAATGAGGCTTCTTAGCTCACGGATTGAGGAGGGAAATGGCCATTTCTGTAAAGTCTGCAACTTGTCAGGATCAGTTTCAATGTTCACTAACTGAATGGTCAAGATATCTCACCTGCCTTTGAACAAATTCAACATGGAATTCTTCAGTTTCAACCGACTTTGTACACGTTTCTGAAAAAAACTACCCAACCTCTTAAAAAGCTCCTCAATGTTATCACTATAAACGATAATGTCGTCAAGATAAATGAGAAATTCCTTGAGACAAAGCTCACCGATACAACGCTCCATAAGACGCTGAAAGGTGGCTGGGGGCATTTGTTAAACCAAATAGCACCCGGTTACACTCAAAGAATCCACGTGGACCTACGGAGAAAGCAGTCTTGGCCTTGTCAGATTCCTTAAGCGGAACCTGCCAATAGCCTGAACGCAGGTCTAACTTGGAAAAATATTTCGATCCAGACAAGCAGTCAATGGCTTCCTCAATCCGTGGCAGGGAATATGCGTCTCTTACTGTACGGTTGTTCAGACGCCTGAAATCTATGCAGAACCTGAGGGACTAGTCTTTATTTCTAACAAGGACGACATTGGATGTGAAGGGCTATGGGACTCCCTTATAGCCCCAGAATACAAAATCTCCTTAATATGTCCCCTCTCTTCTTCATATAACCCTTGAGGAATTATTCTGTAAGAATCTTTAAAGGGTACAGGGTCTGTCAACTGTTTGTCATGTTTGACGAGATTTGTGCATCCAAGATCAGTGATACTAGTCGAAAAGAGATGTTTGCGTTTCTCAAGAAACGATGTTGCTTGAGGAAGCTCATTTTCCTAAAGAGTATCCGAAGGAATGGTTACACAAAGTTCCGGTAAAGATATATTGGAATTGACCTCTTTCGGATCCTGATTATCAAAATGATCTACTCGTCGAACAACGTCAACATCTTGAAGATGACGTAAAAGACTCTTAGGTCTTATGTTTATCCGACGAGAAGACATGTTTCTGACCCGAACAGGGATCTTTGAAAAGCTCCGGTCAGGATGTACTTCTACGAGACGAGGACAAATGTTCAGAAAGTGACCCGAATCTAAATTTTCAGTCACAGTGGAAGTTATTCCATCCGTGTTCCTAACACTGCCTGTCACAGTACGAGTCTCATTGGGTTGCAAGACAATAGCCTTACAGCAAAAGGCTTTCACTGGTATTGAATGAGCTTTGGTAAGTGAAGCAAATGCTTCTTCCCATAATGTAGGTATATCCTTACTTACAGATGATCTGAAATTCAGCAACAAATTCGTGCCCAAAACAAGTGGAACTGAAGCAGAGTACCTATTATCAGGAACAATAAGAATTGGAACTAAGACAAGAGGAAGATCAAGTGAAGGGATACTGATGTCATGAATGACATAACCCATATACTGAATAGAGCTATCACTTGCTCCTCAGTACGCTCCCTTCGCAGCGTTTTAAATAATACACTCCGTTTCTATTCAGACGCTGCATTTTTGAATACGATCTCCCGCTAGTTGTTTACTTTGCTAGACCAATAGGAAGGCTGTTTAATGAAGTCAGGCCGAGAAAGTGTATACCAATTTTCATTGGACAAATCCGTACATGACATCACATGTTCTAAAAATATAGGTATTCCCTCGAAATTGACAATGGAAAACAATGAAAAACATTTCAGCGCGATTTGTTATCTGTCATTTGATTGGCCCGGTCTTATTTGGCGCGTGCCTGGCGCGTGCGTGGAATTTCTGCACTATGAATAGATTAAATCCTGACTCTAACCCGAGTTTTCTGTAAAGGTTAGAAATGGTACATTGCTAACCGAGGCTTTGGAGAGTAGCTCCTCAGATGTCCAGCTTAAAATCTGATAGACTAAGCAACTCTGATTTAGGATCAATGGTTTTGTTAAATGATTAACTCAAAAGAGTAACCATCGACCCTGTGTCCAATAAAGCTTTACAGTCTTGTTTTACCAATAACACTTGACTTTCTGATTTCCAATTATTGGAACTAGCTTTAGTTACTTGACTGTTCATCTAGACCTCCTATTGACCCTTCGATGAGGTCTCTACTCGTTTAATGCATCCTTTTTGGAGTTGTCTCTCCATATATCCACTTTCTTAGGGTCTGCATTTGTATTGCCATCCCATCTCTTTTTCTGGGGTTCCCTTTCTTTTTGGTTTCTATAACCACCTTTCTCCCTTTTGAGAGCCTTTAAATTGCGGTCCATGTTGTCCATGCAAAAGTTTGTTTTGCTTGATTTGTCAGTTCTTGCATCTGCTTGAGCATTTTGCTCTAGACAGATGTCATCTGTAATGCTACGTCTTCACTGCGATCAAGACCAAGATTTTTCAACTCTGTCTTATTAGCGGACTTCTGACTTACTTCAGCAACAGAAGTAGGACTTGCTTCAAGATCTTTTTCAATCTACATCAGTTTCATTCTAAGTTCGTTGACGTTCCTTATAGACTCGAACTTTTACCGAGAGACATTTTTCAACACGCCATTTCCGAGACCTGCCCACAGTCTATTTCTGAGGATCGCGTTCTTGGTGTATTGATCAAGTCCAACACTAGTATGTCTCAGTAGCTGCTCATTTCGCAGACTTAAATCAGCCAATGATTCGTTTCTCTCCTGTACGGCAGAGTCAATCTCTCTCTCTGACTTTCGCTGGAGACTACATTTCCATATAACCCTTCCAGCTCTCTCAAAATGGCTGCCAGGGTGACAAATTCACCCAGATGTAGCAAGACAGTTCTAGCTTTGCCCTTCAAGCTTCTCTGAATGACCTCCAAAATAGTTTGATCTGGATGAATCCTACACCTTATCAGGCAATTGACTTCATAAACCCAAATGTCAAAATCATCTCCAGATGTCTGTCCAGAAAATTCAGGTAATTTGGAAACTTTAGGACTTAAGGTAGCAAAAGATCTACCTGAAGTCATGTTAACAGATGGGAATGTGGATAAAGGAAGTCTTTGTTGTGATACAGTTGGAGGTACAGGAGTAGAATGTAAGGGGCTGGAAAAGGTCACGTCCCCAAACCTTGGAGGGGATGGGCGAGAAGTCATAGTCTGCTGTGAAACTGGATATCGAGCGGGTCAATCCAACAACCCAGGAGAAGGTCGAGTTTCCATTGAAGTTGTTGGAACTATTATGCGTGGAATCGGCATACTCCGCAATGGAGTGACATGATACTGCCCAGATCCCAGAGCCTGATCAACCATCTAATTCAGGTTTTCTTCTTGAATATCAGATATTTGATAAGTGGTATCCGTTGTCAATATTTGTAAGCACAACTCAAATCAGATTTAATTGAGTTGAACACTATCTTGCCACTGATAAATTTCAAGCCACCAAATAGTCAAGCTGTAAATACAAAATATAAGGCGTGAAGACTCAACAAAGCTTTGGATCCAGCTATTTAAGATTTAACTACTGGCACTAAACTAACTATGGATCCAGCAATTATAATATTTATTGACTGACACTCAATGAAGCTGAACTGGATGTTTGGCACTAATTGGACACCAAACTAACCAGGTATCATTAATCCTTGAAGACAAAGGTAATTATACCCATTTGGATCTAGCAGACCAAGTTTTCACTTTACTCTATGACACTTATATTACACCATACCAACTCACTAGGTGTGCTAAAGTACATCTAGGACAGGGGTAGGATACATGATGACAACCACTGAAGTACCTCGCTCAAGAATTATCTACTTCTTGATGTACCCTACCTTTCCCTGTTGCCAACTAGGTGTGCTCACTCTGATTCGTCAAAATGGTACGGCAATATTGTGACACTTTTACTCCTTGCTCAAATATTAAATCAAATTTAACTGAAAGGCCCTTTTTCAATCAAACTGCATTTCTGCCACAAGTCGGCAAATCAAATGAAGAATTGTTCTCCAAGCTACAGACTGAAGTCAACTGTTACAATTCTACAAAAAAATATTGTGAAATTGAGCTAGCTAGCATCAGTCTACACTGTATGCAAAGCAACTATCAAGATCTGCCATCCTGTAAACTGTCCCTGAAAGAAAATTAATGCTTTGGACTCTACAGAAGTCTAAATGCATAGGGCCAGACCATCAAGCAATACCCCGGTTGAATAATCAACCATTTTCTACTGCTTCTATTGGGTGTCACGATGTTGATGAGATTCAAATGATACTGAAAATGATTATATGAAAGACAATTTGTAATGTTAATGTGCTCACCAACACCTTAGTGCTTGCTTAGATAGACTGTTTCTTGTTAGTTTGGTACTGCCTGCTGCTCTATTGCTCATTCACACTACAACAATATTCACACACTTCAAAATATAACCAATATAAAGTTATCACAAAGCATGTCCAAAATATAAAAAAAATTGCTTAATTAAACCTAGAAGTCTGATATTACTCAGTCACTGAAAATACTATATACAGTAAGTTACTGCCACTGTTTTAGTTATTACACGATAACTATGTCACTGTCACTATTTTAGTTATTACACTATCACTATGTGTCAAAACACTAGTTCACTAGCAAATAACTAAGTTCTGTAGAGCTGTAGTTGTCGGTTGACACAGGCGTAGACCCAAACCGTCTATGTGTATGGAGAAAGTCTAGACTACACAAGCAGTAACAGACGACATGTATATTTGCATGCTAAATGAAAAGTACTTTTCTACACAACACAGAAGTGTATAAACTACACTAACTGTAGAAATACCGTGCTCGGTAGACACAAGCGGGATACGTTAAGCTATGGATAATAATCTAGACCAAGGCAGAAAGTTCTCAGAGAAGAGAAGAAAGCAGAGAATAATGTCACCAGCACAAACGCGTTAGCCATCGTGTGTAGGAGAAGCCTTGTTGACACCACATTCCGGAAATACCCCATAGTAATTGGCTATTTCAAAAGTGCTGACGTCACGGCCACCAAACCAGCCATGCGGTGTCCTTGGCTTTCACCATTGCAAATGGCCGACCAATTCGTCCTTCTCAAAGTTCGATACCAAGTAACCACTGGCCACCAAATGTTACCGGTCCTCTTATTCAGCAAAATAGGGCGTTGAGGAACGGAGAAATGGGTTCGCTATGTAGTCTGAAAAGATGCAGGCGACGCTGAAATTATTTCCAACCAGGAGAGACATACAAAACATGCGCCTTTCGTCGAACAAGTTTTAATAAGAAGTGCCCTTGTTAGCGCAAGAAATATTAACAGAAACAATAATAAAATACATGTCATGAAAACTTATTAATGAAATAATAGTTTGTTACTTTGTAAATTAACGATTTACCTGAAAATATGCAGGCGACACCCAAATTCTTTCTCACACATGCGACTTTCATTGAACAAGTTTTAATAAGAAGTGCGCATACATACAGTTGGAATTGTGGGATGTTAGTACATCGCTAGAGAAGTGAAAAGTCAACTGTTAAAGGTCAAGTGTTAAAACGAAAGTATAGCTGTTGGTATGATACGAATATGAAATGATCTATTAGTATGAAAATGACTAATGTATAATGATCATTGCTCTGCATGTCATAATAAAAGGACAATATTATGGGGTAAATCTGACCCTGCGATAGGAATATGAATGTAACTGGCTTTTTTAAGTTTTATTCATGAAGTGACCACTTAAGTATGAGAAGTGAGCAAGAGATGGGGTTTTTAAAGCACGGTTTGATGTTCCTTAACTGGAATGTTTTTTATTTACTACCTAACAAGGTGTTTGAAAACAAATTCCAGTGTTCATACACACAATGTACTTCCAATCGTTAGAAATACAGGGGTTCAACGATGAATGGCTTTTTGTGAAAAAAATGTTTCCTAGATATAAGGGCTGTACTGACGATCCTGTAGAAAAAAATTTCTCTTTAAGAAGACTGATCAGTTAAAAGGGCGCTTACTAATATATGTTTACCCATATCTTGAGTGAAGAATTGGAGCATAGTTTTAACTTGGCATTCTAAGTTTGTGTCCACAAAATATTTTACTGTGATCATATTTATACATAAGGACCTATGTCTGCGAAGCACATGCAACGAAAACTTGGATTATTACTTAGGTCGATACATCGAAGTCTGTATATGAAGGGCTCTAAATCTATTTCGTCAGGTGGCGGCCAGAAGGTTTTTCAGATACTACATGTATATTACGTAACATAATCATTTTGGAAAAAAACGTGGCAATACATGTTTTGTCAATTGTTCAATTCACAGAATACCTTAACACTATTACTGAAACCGCTATAATGAATTCCTGTTTAGCAGTTAAGACACAGTTATCTAACATGAGGATAGTAAACCTTAAATATTCTTAGCGGGAAATATGAAACATTTGCAAGCAGTTTGTATCCAAATGAGATCTCATATATTGAAGGATTGGCGAAAACAGTGTTGTTTTTAACCGTTCAGACCTGTCTCGATGCATTTCTAGCAAAGCGTATGATCTGTGTATGTTATGTTTGATTCCCTATTTTGATAACAAAATTTGATTCGCTACACAATTCAAAAAGTGTAAACCCTGATCGAAGGTTGCATTTTATATCTTTATAACTTGTGTAACAGTACATACTAATGAAGGAATATTTCTACATATAGGTCTGCTATTTACAGCTTTATACTACATGCGTTTGTATCTGTTTTGATTCGAAGTTTGAAGTAAATCAATCACAGGCAACCAATTAATAAAGCAAAAATTGCAGGGAGTTGTTTAAAAGGAGGCCGATGAATGAGTTTTGCCCCACATTTTAGAAATGCGTGCCTTATATATAATGGCGCGGGAAATAAAGTTATCAAAAAAGCGTTATTGTGTAACGGACGTTTTCCAAACGACAAAGATACACTTTCAAACAAAAACGACATAAAAGATATGCAGGATTGTGCCTCTCAGGCGCAAGACACATTATATCACATCAGACATACGATAATCAAGGTTTAACATGTATTGCACTGCTTTTATATGTAATAAACCAGGGGGTTATTTGTTAACGAGAGGTCAACATTTTACAGAAGGGGCCACTTTTCTTCACGTGGAGGTGTCATTTTTTCCATGGTTTGTAGTGTTTTTTCTATGTAGTACTATGATCCGGATCACTTTTCTATATACAATTTTGATCATGGGTCCTTATTCTATGAGGATCATTTTATTTCATTACAAGTGAAAGGCGTATTGTATATAAAAGGTTATTCTTTCAGTAATGACACGTACTGTGTAACCATAATGCACGCTTGTTATTTATTTGCAAATGAATAAGAACAATATGAGGCGATAGTAACTCATCGTTTGATTAGAAGATAAAAGTTTAAACACTTCTATTTAATTTTCGACATATTGGCCCATGTGCTTAGTTTAAAACATTTAAGATATGACCAAATACAGCACTGAAACTAAGTAAATTAAAAAAAAAACGGAACAGGCTCTTTTCAGGCTTTAAAATAAACCTTTACTCCATAGATACCCCGTTTGATGCCCCTGAAGCGAACGACTTTTGAAATGTTGTGGAAAATGGAGCACTTGCATAATATAAGCAAATTCTCCTATTTCCGCATTTTTTCAAAGCCATTCAAATTTTGTGATTCTATTTCCACCCATATTGTTTTGTTAATGAGTCTAAAATTAAGGGTAACTCTGGTTACAGGCTATTTTAATTAAGTTCCTGTGTGCGGATTTAAATAGTTTACAGCATAAGAATGCAAATTAAATTTGCTTTAATAATCAAAGTTTACTGAATATCAAGACCTGCTTTCATGAAGCATTTTTAGATGAGATATTGCTCAAGCTCAAACTCAAACTTTAAACATTGCACTTGGTTTGCACTAAAACTTTTGACAGCCAGTGGAAAATGACAGGCTGTCAAATGACATTTATCACTAATCACTAGCAGACATTATTTTAGGGTAGTGTTGAAAAGATTAAGGTCATCTTGAGGTTAAAGTATAACCCTTTACTCCGTAGAACCATTTTGAAACACCTCTGACAAAAGTGGCTTTTGAAAACATTGTGTATAAGAAATGAAGCATTTTTTCCATAAATTAATGGCCAATTGTCTATGTCCCATGATGTTTTCAATTTTAATGAAATCTTAAGTTTTCATAGCTTTCATCCTCTATTTCTTTTCACAAAGTTATTGCATTGCTAATAAGTCTAAATGGTATGAAATGTATCATGTGTTAAGAATTGAGTTAGTATTGGAGCAAAGTCTGTTCGAGACTTAAAGTGAAAGTTACATTGGACCAGGGCTCAAGCAAGGCAGGAACAAATTTAAGCCAATACGTTTTCATCTATTCTTTGACAGAACTTGTGTAGGGAATGTTAGAAATATGGCCTCAAGAAATTATAATGTTAAGTATACAAATAGTGACAGTACATACTAACTACATATAGTATGAATGGTTGCTATAACCCTTTACTCCACAGTAACCGCTGACGTTAGCAGTCCCTGTATTAACATACCTTTGAAATGCATTATGGGAAATTAGGCACTTGCTCATTATGAACAAATGCCCCATTTTCTAGTGTTTTCAAGCCCGTTCAAAGTTTGTATTTTCCGGTTGTCCTAGATTATTTTCCTACTCGTCATATACTTTTATTGTAGATGAGTCTATAAATAGCATATGAGTAAAGGATTAAGTTCGCCAGTAGATATGACACATTTACACTCAGCAATTGGGGTTTCAACTTATATTGATTGTTGATACTTCATTTCGAGTTCCTGGACCCACAGACATTCTCCATGGCAGTCACCTATGATATATGTATACATGACTTTGAAAGTAGATAGAAAGGTCTTGCAGGACACACCACATACAACACAAAACAGCCACCCAATCAGCACAGTCACAC
>JAULCE010250962.1:0-11005 GCA_032359355.1 Macoma nasuta | reverse complement strand
CCAACGTGCTACACAGACACGTCCTTACTCACTCACTGCCACAACCCAAATGACTGCACAATATTCAAACGTATCAAAGCTCGTGTTTTTTCGAGGTTTGCAGATATTATCTTTGACAATCCTTGACTCTCTCCTAGATCATCAAACCAGAGAGTCGAACTGATAGTCAAAGATAGTTGAACAGATAGTCAAAGATTCTCAAGGACAAATTTAAAAACCCATTTAAAAAATGTACTTCGAATTCAGATTTTTCAAAGTTTATCGATAGTGTTTTTTATAAAGTCAATTTAACTTGGTGGTAGAGAAACCTCCATAAAAGTACAAGTAATGCTAGGAAATCCATATTTGAAGTTGTCAAGGAACGGTTGTACAAAATATAAAGACAAGACAAGTGAGTTTACAAGGCTTTAATTAGTACCATTTGTCTTTTTCAATCATCCATTCACAGAGTTGGCACTATACAAAAGTAGACACAAGGGATAAGCAAAACGTTAATGAAACAACTATTTCAAACACAATAAAACTATGAAGTAACAATTTAACTCTTTCACCGCTAAATTTTCGAGTGTCGTTTGGAACTACTTTCAAAGAAAAAGAAAAATAGCGGTTATAGCAATATGAAACTAAAAATGGTTAGGATTATGTTACCTAAAGATTAGGACTACCTGTTATAGAAAAAAGCGCAGTCCCCGCTTAAACGCCGCCATTCTAGGCGGCGTTTAAGTGGGGCTTGCACTTTTTTCTCTGGCAATTTTAGTCGACTGTGGCGGTAATAGAGTTCATAAAAAAGGTCACATCTTACACGTTTGAGGGTTTACACGTGACATTGATTTAAACATGTCTGGTCAGCCATCCTCAAACATAGCGTGTCCCAGTGGTCCGCGTATCCATTGATAGGTATTACGAAAACATAAATAACAGGATAAACAATTAATTCACAGACAATGCAAACTATACATAATCTATTTACAAAAGGTCACATTATCAGTTTTCTAGTCCACATTTTGGAAAGTGGTTGTCAGTTTATCCACTTATCATCAGCCTTGTCAAGAGGTACAAATTTTATATACAACATTTCCTTCAGTCAAACAGTAATTCTTTGAATTAATTCAGTTGCTTAAGTTTTGCTTCAATCTCCTTAATAGATAAAAGTAAATCAGATTTGAAGTGATTGTAAGCCTTCCTTTTAGCTTCTGTACTGGTGCAAAACACATCCACACCGCCTATCCAATTAAATAAATGAAACTTCACCGAACATTGATGCTTGCAACACGGGCATCGACGTGCATTGTCAATATCGATAGATTCTATTTCGCTTTGCCACATGGGAAGGTTGCATTCAGTGCACTTTAAGTCTGGTACGGAGCATTCGCAACCAACTAACTCGGATTCTACAACATGTTCTTCAGCACACCTAGGCGTAGATACGGGAGATACATGGCCCTTTTGCATTATGACATCCATTTCATGTTCATCCAAACTATCCTCAATGTGATCAATCAGTAAATCTCTAATCCATTCAGTTGCAGAGTTAGGCTCCGTGTATTCTGTTGCAGAGTTACGCTCCATGCCTGAAATATAGGTCGCAGGAGATTGAACTGAAAATGTTAACACGTGAATTTTTGACGCAGACGCCGACTACTTTGAGTTTCCTTCAACGAACTTTAACTATCCATCGACAAACTTTGAGAAACTTTGATAAACTTTTACAATCCATAGCGAAAGTTTGAGTAGCCTTCGACAAACTTCAACTATCCTTCGACAAAATTGAGAAACTTTGATAAACTTTACAATTCATAGAGAACTTTGAGTATCCTTCGAAAAACTTTGACTATACTTTCAAAAACTTTAGAGAAACTTTGATAAACTTTGACAATACACTGAGAAACTTTGAGTATCACTCGAAAATATTTGAGCATCCACCGACAAGCTTTGATTTTGACAATCCATCGAGAAACTTTGAGTATCATTCAACGAAAAATGGACTATCCATCAACAGCCTTTGGACGCTTTGCTAAACTTTGACAATCCAACGATAAACTTTGAGTATCGCTCGATAAAACTTTGACTATCCTTATACAAACTTTGAGGAAGTTTGATAAACTTTGAAAATCCGCCGAGAAACTTTGAGTATCATTCGAAAAACTTTGACTATCCATCGACAACCTTTGGACACTGATACACTTGGACAAACCATTGAGAAACTTTTAGCATCCTTAGACAAACTTTGACTACCCATCGACAAATTTGGAATAAAACACAGTTTAGCTCATAGCCAAAATGGAGGTCCCGCGTGCCGTGATCACAACTACGACGGGAAATTTTCAGGCACTGGAGGCCATATGCTCCTTAGAGGATATGGACGTTGTGACCGTTGAGATTGCTGGTTTTCCAGGATATGGGTTTTTCGTAGAGTCTGAATACAAGATCGTTGTTGACTACTTAGTCAACAACGGACTTCTGTTCAGCCTCTACTGCCTTTTTTTGACACACATCGACACACTTTGAGTATCCTTTGAAAAACCTTGACTATCCATCGAGAAACTTTGAGTATCCTTGAGAAACTTTGACAATCAAAAGACAAAAGTTGAGAAACTTTGAGTATCTTTGAAACTTTGACACTCCATTGAGAAACTTTGAGTATCCTTAACCCAAACCTATCAAACCAGAGAGTAAAACGGATTGTCAGATACTCAAACAGATAGTCGAATAGTCAAACAAATAGTCAAAGATTCTCAAACTGGATTGTTGGATACGCGAACGGATATTCAAATAGTCTAAAGGATAGTCGAAAATTCTCAAAGATTCTCAAGCCAGACAGTCGGATAGTGGAACGGATAGTCAAACGGATAGTCGAAAATATGATTCTCCAAGATTCTCAAAAAATGGAGGTCCCGCGTGCCGTGATCACAACTACAACGGGAAATTTTCAGGCACTGGAGGCCATATGCTCCTTAGAGGATATGGACGTTGTGACCGTTGAGATTGCTGGTTTTCCAGGATATGGGTTTTTCGTAGAGTCTGAATACAAGATCGTTGTTGACTACTTAGTCAACAACGGACTTCTGTTCAGCCTCTACTGCCTTGCTCCAATCACCAATGGGACACAACCTCCACCACCTCCAGTGCCAGAAAGTTCCCCGGAATCACTAGGGCCGCGTGGCCGACCAGATGGAGCCTGCTCCTAACCTTCTTTTTATTTATTTTCTCTTTCCTGTTTCTTGTTTCTAAACCTCTGATTTGCTCGTGTGATTAATTTGAGCACTGTGATTCCCCTGATTTCGGGACCGGTAATCGACTGGTCCCACCCCCTGCCAAGTCTACCGTTACCTCATCGTGGTGCAGGGGTGAACATAGTTGTAAATGTAACTATGGCCAACGGGTAGACAATTGTATTATTCTAGCATTAATCTGAATTATTATCATTATCTTCTACATATTCAAAACTTAAACACATGGATTAGCAATAATCCAATACAATGATTTCAAAGACTAAATAACAATTATCTTCAATATTTACAAAAAAGTCACATAGCGCAAATATTTATACTAATTTCACATCATTTTCCAAAAGTTAAATTGTAGCAGGCACATACTGTAAAAGGACTGGGCTAAGAACTTTTTCTCAGGCTATAGATACATAACTGTCAACATACATTACACGTGTCCAGTGTACATTTCACGTCTTTGAATGTGAGCTTTATCTAGTTCAGATGAGCCATTGATTGGTGCTAGGCAGAGTCCTTGCAGTTACTCCAGTGTCTCAAGATTATGCGGTACGTTTTAGTCTTTCTTATCTCTGTGTTATGTCCATCGAAACGAAAAAGCACGCTGATAGATGTAACATCTAAAACATGGAGCATTTCCAATGTCAGAAGTACCCCGGAGATTGTAGCATTGCACCAATTGCCTTGCACAGAAAATACATAGTCTATGCCTACAAAAGGTTTTAAAAGGCTGGTTAATTACTGGCTTTCTGCACACGTGGCAACGTTCCATAGCTCAACAACATCAGTATGAGCTTCTGATCTAAAGTCAATGGTGTAACAAACGGTCACTTGTATTACCAAATTCACACATCTTCATTTCAACATTAGGCCATTCTTCCAAAGTTAGCAAATACATTTCTGTCCTCTGTCCTATGATATGCTTCAAAACTCAGTCCGTTGCGTATGCAAAATGACACAACTGCCTGGGCAGAAACTCCATTCCAACAAACAATGATATGCTTGTGAAAAACAAGGCCGCCATCTGACGCCACTAACCTTTCCACATAAACAAATTTCATAGCCTTATCAAAATCTTCATAGCTTTTAAATCGAATTAGACATTCAGGAACGTTAGAGGCCATTGACAGTCCTTTCGAAATGTTAAACTGTAATGCACACAACTTCTGAATTATTCATCAACAAACTTTGATTATCCGTTCAAAAACCTTGTCTATCCATCGACAAACTTTGATAAACTTTTATCCATTGACAATCTTTGACAATCCATTGACATTTTTTGAGCATCCTTTGAAAAACAGTGACTATCCATCGAGAAACTTTGAGTATCCTTACGAAACTTTGACAATCCCTCGACTAACTTTGAGTATCCTTTGAAAAACCTTGACTATTCATTGAGAAACATTGAGTATCCTTGAGAACGTTTGACTATCCATCGACAAACTATTACACACTTTGAGAATCCTTGAAAAACTTTGACAATCCATAGACAAACTGTGAGTATCCTTTCAAAAACCTTGACAATGCATAGAGAAACTTTAAGTATCCTTGAAAAAATTTGACTATCCGTCGACAAACTCGGAGAAACGTTGAGCATCCTTAAGAATCTTTGAGTATCTTTTGCAAAACATTGACTATCGGTGCATCAAAAATCCTGAAAGTTTAACAGTTTTCGGAAACGTACTGAAAGGATTATATTCATTCATAAACCAAACATCTTTGACAACCCTCCACCGTTTTCTTTTAACAATTGACAAACATTGAGAAACCTTTCGAGATACTTTGATAATTGATAAGTATAGTAATGGTTACATATCACATGTTTTTCTTTTACATTTGGGTTAAAGCAGGATTGTCAAAGACAGAATCGAGAAACTTCCATCAATCCTGTGATATGTAAACGATTGGAAGTTTCTCAAGAGGGTTTACTTCAGTTTCTCGATGGTTTCTGATTGCCTAACAAACTTTGGAGCAGCCCCGATAAACCACGTGATGTTTAGAAAAACTAAGTCTAGATACAAAACATGTCAAGAATTGTGTATAAAACTATAAACAATACGTAGTTTATCGAGGTTTCTCGCGATTTTCTTGGACAATCTCTCATTTTCTTGTAACAGCTAATGCCAATGCATAAACCCGATCCCGAAACTTAGAATCAACCTTTAAAGACGACCATGGCACTCAGTTTATGCTTAAAAGCTGAAAAAGTTCGAAAAGATATGCCCTTTTGCATGCACCTTTTCTTAAAGAGGTCGTACAGTGATCCCTGGGTATCACTGTCTTTACGATCCATTGACACTTCATGCAAGAGTTCCAGTTCTTCTGGTGTCCAGCGAAGGGTCCTGCCACCCACTTCAGGTACACATGCAGGGGGTCTACAGGTCATCGCCAAGTCTGGTATTGTCTGAATGTCATCTTCAGTAATTCGATTTCCCGGTCCTTCAGCCACGATTGGTTCAAGACTCGTGACATTGGCTTGTTTCTGTTCATTACTGACACTCTTAGCGTCTAACCCATTCAATTTGAAGGGTATGCTGTGATGTAGCCTATGCAGTCGGAATTTATTGAAGTGGGCTAACTGTAATTTGGACAGTACTTCCATAATGCGAAGTCGACTTTGGGGAACATTCATTTCACTCATCAGCTTTTCCAACTCTGCATACTCAACATACCAACCATTCATCAGCAGTGCTACACACGTCACAAAACAAAGAACAAGTAAGAGCCCTTCCTCAGATAGCCTTAATGCAGAGAGTTTTCTCGTACATGGGACTATCCATGGAAAGAGTCTGGGAACTTGCTTCAATTTGCTGACGTACACAATACGACGTAACTCGAGCTCAGATGTGACCAGCGATGACATTGTGCATGCATCCTGGACTGCAGATGCACCTTCCTCTTGTCCGATAATTTTCCAGGCACCGGCTTGAAGTGACCAGCTCAAAGTTGGATGTCGGTGATTGTCATAGACCCGGACTGCAGGAAAGTAGTTGCAGCCGGCTAATCCGTCTTTCAACAGCACTACTAGATCTTTACCTGACTTTAGTATCATCCTACAAGCACGGCCATAAATCATACATACAGGTAGTCGCCTTTGCTGATTACACAACACACATACCAACTGCTTTATCGTGACTGACCCTGTCACTGAAACCGTCTTTGGTTTTTCACTGCATAGCTCACGTTTCAAGTCTTCCAGGCGCATGCTTCGATCTAACTTTCCTACTTCAATGAGGTCACCCAATAAGACATCTACTAGTCGCCGTCCAAGCACAAACGAGCCGCCATCTTGAATATCGTGGATGCCTGCAAATCGGCTTATTCTCCTAGCTGTCTGTTCAGAAGAGGTCCATATCCTACCTGGCGGTATACTGTCTTCGTCGCTCATACAACTCGTAGGCAATTCCAGTGCTAGAAACCCAAGATAGTCTGTTAGGCAGCGACTAGGTTCCAGCTTTCCGGGTCCCAAATTCACAGAGAGCTGCTGACTACGGTAGCAAAACGGATGACCCCATAACATTTTCTCTGCTGCGAGTTCGTACTGGAATGCTTGCCAGGTTGCTTCTACGTTGCCCGTAGACTGGAATTGCGCCAAAAGATTTTTCAGCTCATTCACAAGACACAATCCTATCTGCTGGACGCAGGGCATTGCTCCTTCAGGAAAAGGGACTAACAAAGGTGTCTTTATTAACAGCTCACGCAATTTTGTTGTGTCAAGACAGTCGCAGGCTCTAACATGTTCTGGGATATCAGTCAACTCGGTCACAAACTCCATCCTGCATGTACCTTTCGTCAGTAGGTGGAAATTATTCTCCAGTGCCGAAATGTAGGTTTCGGCATCTCGCTTGAATGCTTCTGCGGTTTGTCCTGGCAACACATTGCCACAGGCTATACACCCAGATACCGGATGAAATCGTGTCTCTGGTCTACGATGTGGCAAGTCCGAATACAGCTGTATGAACCTGATGTTTCCTGAATGATGACACAAGGACCGAAGATCCTTAGAAACGTCTAACAGCCTTCCGTCAAGGTTACTTTGGAAATTTCCACAGTCTGAAAAACTAAGGCATGTACCTATGGTCCCTCTGCTAGCCAAACTCTGTAAACCACACGAGGACCAAAACAAATGCATGAACTCGGAAGATATGTCAACAGCAGAATGTACTGTAATGCTTCTTATATCACATGCCTTAAAATTCTGCAAAGATATGCCGCCGCGACTTTTATCACCAAAGCGAAAGCAAAATAGGATGGGCTGGAAGTCACTAGGCGTTGATGCCTCAACTATACTCTCCTGCAGTCCTCTCAAAATGGATCCACTGTCGTCGGGTAGGACGAATATTCTCCTTGGGTTGGTAATGTCATTTTTCATAAGGGTTTTCATCGCAGTGCCGCTTGAGGCAAATTCGCAAAGTTTTCTTTGAAACACTTTCCTCACAGTCTCTAGATAGTCAAAACTCAGATTTATCACCACGCCTTCTTCCAACACCTGGCCTGGTCTGTCCAAGCAAGGTACGACCCCTAGCCAACATTCCCAATCTTGCTCCAAAAACAGTTGAATACCAACGCTTTGTCTCAGGTTGGTAAGTTTAGCGTTACTGTACAATGGTAAATTTACATGCTTCTTTAACATTGAGTAAATGTGTCTGACACTAAGCTTTCCACCAGGAAGGAGTGTCAAATGTCTAACTGGCGATGTGAAACCATTCAAAGATTTCAATTCTACAACACAACCATCAACATCGGTCTCAAACTTAAAGAAAACGTCTTGGTCTGCCTCCTCTGCTGAAACACTCCGGGCATAAATTCTCTCTTGTCGATTCAAAAATGATTTTACATCGCTGTACTTTTTAAATGTCGACTCAAAATGTCCATTCTCTTCCAGAACTTCCCAAAAACCGCATTCTTCCTCGCTGTCCACATCCATCGTCAAAGTTTCTGAAAAACAGGAAAAGGCTGATTGAGTTCAGGCTTAAGAATACAGGTAAACGCAGTTTTGATACGGAATCCATAAACGTCTTGCAGATCCGTCGCAAACATTTGAGGTACCAATGTAAAACTGGGATGAACCATGCACTCAAACATCGACAGCATTGGTGAACCCATCAAGAAACCGGACTAAACCATGGACTGAATGTAAAATCCCTGCATAATTTACAGTTTATCAGGGTTTCTCGAGCTCTTCTTTGACATTGTTGGTGAGAAACTATTTTGAAAAGTTTGAAAAAAAATGGAGAAACTTTGAAAAACCATTGGCTACCCCTAATCCAAGTAATAGAGGAAGGCTCGAGCAGGAAATGAAGCTGGCATGGTTTATCAAAGATTCTCAGAGGTTTATCAACTTTTATTATCGGTTTCTCAACGTTTCTTCCTATTCATAAAATACAAAGAGGACTATAATATATAATACCCAGAAAATTCGACGACTCTTGTTTAGTGTGTACTAAAAGGTTTTCTAGATTAGATTTGTAAGTAGGTTTAGAAAAGCTTCTCAATGGTTTATCGACATAATATATGACAATCCTCCATTGTTGGGGAAAATCTATTTTAAAGAGTTTAATTGTCTAACTTTTGCAATCCGTCGAGAAACTTTGACAATCTATCGAGATAGATTGAATATCCTTTAGAAACTTTGATAAACTTTGACAATTTATTAAAAAACTTTGAGTATCCTTTGAAATACTTCGACCATCGACAAACTTTGAGTATCCTTGAGAAACTTTGATAAACTTTGACAATTTATCGAGAAACTTTGGGTATCCTTTGAACATCTTTTGACTGATAAAACTTTAAACTTTGAGAAACTTGACAATCCATTGAGAAACTTTGAGTATCCTTTGATAAATTTTGTCTATCAATCGAGAAACTTTGAGTATCCTTGATAAACTTCTACAAACTTTGACAATTTATCGAAAAAACTTTGAGTATCCTTTGAAATACTTTGACTATCCATCGAAACACTTTGAGTATCCTTGAGAAACATTGATAAACTTGGACAATAAATCAAAACACTTTGACCATCCTTGAAAAACGTTGACTATCCATTGAGAAACTTTGAGTATCCTTGAGAAACTTCGATAAACTTTAACATTATACAGAGATACTTTGAGTAACCTTTGAAATTTTTTGACTATTTTTATCGAGAAACTTAGAGTATTATGAGAAACTTTCACTATTCATGGACAAACTTTGAGAAATTTTGAGTATCCTTGAGAAACTTTGACAAGCCATCGAGAAACTTAAATAAACTATTAAAATCCATCGAGAAACTTTGAGATTTATTTGAAAAACTTTGCCTATCCATTGAGAAACTTTGGGTAACCTTCAGAAACTTTGATAATTTGGAAAATTTATCCAGACACCGTGAGTATCTTTTGAAAAACTTTGACTGTCCTTCGAAAACCTTTGGGTATCCTTGAGAAACTTTGACAATATCTCGAGAAACTTTCAATGTCCTTTAAAAGCCTTTGACTATTTATCGAGAAACTTTGAGTATCCTTGAGAAACTTTAATAAACTTTGATAAAATCTCGAGATACTTTGAGTATCCTTTGAAAAACTTTGACCATCCATTAACAAACTTTGAGAAACTTTGAGTATCCTTAAGAAATTTTTCAAGCCTTCGACAATTTTTGAGACAATTTTAGTAACTTTGAGATACTTTGACAATCCATTGAGAAACTTTGAATATCCTCTGAACAACCTTGACTATCCATCGGGAAACTTTAAGTATCCTTGATAAACGTTGACAATCCCTCGACAAGTCAATAATCTTTACAGTTTGTGTGGGGTTTAACGTCACGTCAACGGTATTTCAGTCATTTTGAGACGGTGTCTACTGAGGCAGATATAGTGCTGCTACACTGTGATAGCATGTCGTAGACACATGACATGATACCACACCCAGTCACATTACCAGCTGACACCGGGCCGACCAGCCACAGCTCGTAGCACTCAACCTTTCAATGCCGCGCGAAAGCAAGGGAGCTGCTACTTCCAATTTTTGCGACCAGATTTTCAATGGCAATAGTCGGATATTCAAATGGATAGTCGGATAGTAGACCAGATAGTCAAAAATTCTCAAAGATTTTCAAAGTAAAAGGCAGAATCAGATGTTGGATTATCGACGGATTATCAAAACAGGTCATCCAAATTTGTGTCCTAACCCTATCAAAATTGCAGTTAGATTGGATTTTGGTATCAAAGCTCGTGTTTTTCGAGGTTTGCAGATATTATCCTTGACAATCCTCAACGCTCTTCTAGATTATCAAACCCGAGAGTCAAACGGATAGTCAAATATAGTTGAACAGATAGTCAAAGATTGTCGAGGAATCGAAGTTTATCTATAGTGTTTTTTATAAAGACAATTTAACTTGGTTGTAGAGAAACCTCGATAAAATACAAGATTTGTTAGAAAATCCAAATGAAGTTGTCAAGGAACGGCCCTCGAACAGGCTTTGAAAACCTTCACCAAACTTTGAGAAATCTTTAGAGATACTGGATCCATCTTTTTCAAAAAATAACAATTCATGATACAGTCTACAGGGTTTTTAATTAAACAGAAGAAAAGCAAACTCTAACCACTTTGAGTATCCTTTGATTACAAGCTTATATTTTACTATCGGCTCCTACGATTTGACAAGCCAATGGTTTAAACTCGAAAGGTTTATCGAGGTTACCCCAGCCGGATACTCGGCTGACCACGTGCTCATTTGGAAATATTGCAAAATTCCTTTCAAATTCACAAATATTTAGTTGCAAAGGTACAATTACGAATGG
>JAULCE010250851.1:0-11006 GCA_032359355.1 Macoma nasuta | reverse complement strand
CATTATATGTACAGTGTATGACAACAATGTATGTACAATATGCCATTCAAATCAAAATATTTATACACATATAAATTTATTTTTACAGAACAGAACAGAACAGAACATATCTTTTATTTCTCTCACTGTTTACCAAATATGACATTATGTAAAAAACATGTGAACAAATTCAACAGAAGTAAACTACATGTAGGTAGTGGGGAAAATCTACTTTGCAATAGGATAAATTAAATCATGAAACATAAAAACCCATCATAGAGATTAGCTTGCACATTGTAATGTCAGACAAATAGTACAGCTCCATATCATACCGAGTCCTTCGTGTGACGGTCTGATCGGGGTTTGTACCGTTTAGTCAGTCTTTAACGTTTTTGCAAGCCAACGGTTATGTGGTCAGATAATCGGTAATGGTATTAATGCATATCAATCATGGTTAATAATGGGTGACAGATGGGGAAGGTGAGATTTGTACGTCTCGAAATGGTCTAGTTAATTCGCTTATTTGTATTTCACAAATAAAAAGTCAAACAAAACTGTATTTGGTAAGTTTTGTTTAGCTTAAAAAGGGAGATAATTTTATGCTTCGTGGACAGAGTCTGGATCTGACAGACAATTGAAAGAAACACACCAGAACAACACACAATAGGTATAGGGTGACGACCAAGTCGTGTAGCACGTGAGTTTCGGTAATATTGCGTCTTACTTTCTGATTGGTTAGCGCATATCGTTGACAGAAAACTATTTCATTGTCAAAGTTGTATGCCCATTCAGACTTAGTAAATTCCAAATAAGTTAACCGAAAAGAACAGATGATATTGAGTGACTTTTAATGAAAGCCGTTATAACCAAGATTGTATATAGTTGCTGCATTTAAGTTAAGGTGAGTAATTTGTGTACCCAATTGTTACATATACAGGCAAAACCTTATAGACTAATACAACAACAGGTATGTAACCCACCTGGCATCTAAACGGATTATCGTATGATGTAAAGTGTCCGTCCAAAAGTTTGCTTGAATAGTAATGATCTAAAAGAAATATGGAAGGCTCAACAACACGGATTCGATCATGAAAAGGGCCTCCTGATGATAAACACCTTCGTGTGGCAATTCTACTATTGTTTGATAACATTATTAACATGTTAATCCAATAAGAACACTTGGTAAGTTTTACATTGAGAGAATGCATGGCACACATTTCGTTAAAACCTTTTGAAGTAGGCCTAAAGGTTCATGTCAATTATGACGCTACCAAGATCACACCAGTTGGGAACTACATCTTATTTGAAAGCTGAGCTAATATGACAAGAAATATATTTTAACAATGTTGGAAATAAATGTTTATTAAACCTGGCAAAATATGCAGTTGACATCGTGTTATTGTGTTTATATTCATTGCATAAGATCCCGATTTATTGTGTTTATATTCAATGCCTCGGTTCCGATTTATTGCCTTGTCCGTGAATTACATTGCAAACCATTTGAATACGACCTTAACTATTTGTTCCATAGAGTAAGGTTTGATTTCCAAGATTAGAAAAATATATTCGATTGGCCAAATAACAGATTGACATGAATGTGGTGCATGGTTTAAAATATTGTTTTCCTAGATTTGGTATGAAGTGTTATTATTCATGTACTTGCACAAACGTGTGTACCCATCTAGGACTAAAGTTAATCATCGGAACTGACTGAACGAAGAGTTGGGATGTTTTACTGCCATGGATTGACAGGTTATCGACATATTCTATCAAATCTTACTTGATATTATTTTTTGAGTTTCATTAACATGTCTTATGTGAAGGCATATCGCAGGGAACGAAAGACATAAATATTGACTACATGTCAACTGGATGAGTGTCTATAATATATAAGCAATGTTTGTTTATTGAGGAGGTGCCTAACCTTATACATTTATTCTACTATGATCGAATTGTTTGATCATAAGTATCGATACACCTTTCTACAATCTGCAGAAATCTAAGCCCCTGCAAGCTGTTTCTAGACTAATTCCTACAGAAACAATCTGATAAAAAAAATGAAAACCGAATCAAAAGAAAACAAAATTGATTCTTTTTATGTAATCATTGGAGGATATTGAGAATTTGCTCGTGACGAGTAAATGCTTCATATCCTTCAATGTGTTCAATATCCATCAGTTACAGAAGCATTAAAAGGCGCTTCTGTGAAGAAAATGGTAACAAACCAATGTAAGTGTCTTAACACAATTCATGCATATAAACGTTAGCAGTGAAATAACACAAGCAAAATGTATTTTATAAACGGCCGACGTCACAGGAAAAAGGGTACTCGGCCATATAAAAAAAGCGCTGACTCAGCTCTTATTTTAGCTTTATATTTCTAGAACCTAGTCACGAAATTATCATTTGTATTCATTTAAAGGTAGAAATCAATGTCCTCTAAAAATTCAAACAGTGCATATCCTAACGAGTCGCCACGCCAGTGACGTGGCGGCTTGTCTGGGGCTTCACTGTTTGCTATGTCCGAGTGCCCCTTTTTCGCATGATGCGGCCAAAATGAAACTGGCCTAGTCAGCCTCGAATATAATGAATCACGTCGTTTTGAGGGTCACGTGTCATCAACAATAACGAAGTAACTATGTGCTTAACTTGAATCTTTGTGGTACGTCTAGGCCGCTTCTGACCCCTCTGGTAAGTGATAGTATATACATGCCGATGGGTTGTCATGTTTAGTTTTGCAACGAAGCAAACGAAATCTGGTCAATCCTAAAAATCGCTTTTTCCATTTGACGTTCGTATACATTTGATCACGCTGTAGCCACATTATTGTTTTTCTCTCTTTTTGAAGCATCAGTCTGTCAATCAATGACTGTGAAGGTCAATGCTGGTGTAATAGTGTATAAAAAAATTATGTTTTGCACCCAGATATAAGGAGTACTATCACCCTATTTTAATAATAGTCTCATTTTGGTATTCATCAAGTTCAAGTATTTCCTGCAACGAGTATACGTGTAAAGGGCAAATTATGATGTTGGAAATTTCAGCTAAGTATATGATGTTGCTTTAAACTATAATATCAGCATTGCACGTAGAGGACACTATAAACTTAAGCTTTGTTTACTTGTTGAGCATGGTATTGAAATACAAGAAGCGTAAATCTGATTCGAATTGAGGAATTTATTTAGCTGTGCCAGCAAAAGTTTAGGAAAATATGAAATTGCGATGATCCCTTTTAAAGAGAATTCTCAAGATAACATTAATGAAATGACACTATATTTTTTTAAAATTAGTATGATAGTAATAAACCAAATTACTCTTGCTCTATATTGTTTTTCTTCGTTTGCAACTAACTTAATGTTAAATATTTCAATACAAAATTACTGAAGAGATTGATCGTTTTGCATTCCGAAACGTTAATTATGACACTAAGTGGAGTCTTGACCCTGCTTCTTTGTCGTTTGATAAGGACGCTGGCCAGGAACAACATCGACTGCAGTTTTGTTTAAACAAATGAACATTCGTAACGCAACGGTCTGGTTATTATTTGCTGTGAGTGTAACCCTGTTTTTCACAAAACGCCTGTTGGCGCCTCTGATTTTTGAAAGTTTTATTAAAAACGAGGCATTTGCGAGGCATTTGCTCATTATAAGCACATGCTTCCTTTTCAAATCAATATTTTAAATATCATTTAAATATAACACTTCCACTGCTTAAAAAATCGCATACGTTTCGTTTGATTATTTAATCATTGATACTTCTAATAATACCATTTGGAGTAAATGGTTAAGGTTGAAATAGTGCATGTGCACAGATACATTAGGTTTTTAACACTTATGATACAGGGTTACAACATTGGCAAACAAACAAACGGGTATAACCGGGTCTGTCTTTAACTTAACGTTTGAAATCGAGATATTGCTCAAATATGTAATATTTAGATTACGACCTAACTGTTTTGTCACTGAATAAACCTTAACATACCATATAATTTAATATTATACCTTACCCCCTAGTGGCGTGTTTGTCACTGACCGTTCCAAGGCGGTACTTCTATATTCACTCTAGATGTATGTCTAACTAAGTTCGTTAAAGGGAGCTGATTAAACTACCCAGTATTTCTTCCGGACAGTTCAGTTGTCATACATAGATGTTATTGGAAAAAATATAAATAATGTAATACCATAAATATTAAAAGATGCGGTATAATATAAAAAATAGTACTCACAATTTCGGGCCTCCTTGAATTATAGTGACCTCCAAGTCAGCCCCAAAACGGTGAACGGGCCTCAGCCTTCGGTTTGGGTCCGTTCAACGTTTCCGGGCTGACTGATCGGTCAAAATAATACAATGAGGCCCTCAGTAGGGTGTACTATTTCTTATGTTGCACTCTCAATTCTAGTTGCAAACAATTTCAAATTTGTATCTGATAAAAAATTCAGATTATTCAATTCTCGGCTGATGAAATGCCGAAGTAGGTAAAAGAATGTAGCTCTATTGCTGTTTGCAATTTTTTGTGCACGCTCTCAAAAATTGTGCAATTGACACGTAGATTAAACAGATCAGTGAATTTATCATTGCTGTGTCTTGCAGGAATAAGATATTTGTGGCCAACGACAGAAATGGTACATTTTCCCATATCTCGATAATAAAATCTCATCGTTATTTTATTAATACAACAATTAGGACCAAGCTCACACCTCTGAACAGCTTTACACGTTTAGATACTCTAATCTGATTTTAAAGAATTCAAGCATAATTTAAAGTATGATCCTATAATAAGTTTTAATGCGGAGAAATTTTCTTTGTGTACGCATTCTTCAAGAAATATGAAGCAATGAACAGGGTTGAAAAGTATGGGAAGCCATCACCGTTTCTGATTAACGACTATAATAAGAATGCTCATACGTATCTGGAAATGATACACATGTGTATTTACGGTTTCACATGCACCATCGGGGTTATTCCCGTGCAAATGCTTTAAAACTTAATGTTGTCTAATCGTTCGACCGTTTCTATAATATGGGCAGGCTGTTTATGCATTGTAACATTCTGACATGTTCGAAGTGGCGATAAACTATCAAATTAGTTGGCGTAGTCAGATTAGAATGGATTATAACTGCGCAGTAACTTGCACATAAACAAATCCCATACATATTTAAACAATGGAGAAGATATGACGTTGTACAGACAACGGCGGATCAAGGGGTAACCCATTAAAGCATGTGTTATATTAATATTCACAAAAACATAATCGATGAAAAACACAAACATGAAGATTGATTTTGTTTTTAAAACAACGTAAGAAATGAAACATTTGCTTGTTTTCAGCAAAGTCTCTCCTTCGACGAAGTTTGCAATAGGCATGTGCTGTATGGGTATAAACAGGCTTTTCCATGAGGTAAGGCATTGCGAAAGCACGCAATGCAACACTGTCGATTTAACATAACAGTCTAATCAGAAGCTCATCTAAAGAAACATTTTAGTACCTAGAAGAATGGACCGACAACTTAAAATAGAGACAATATAATTCTTGTAGCTAAACATATGATTGATTTTTTCTATGAATATGATTCTATGAAACAAAATGGCGTATGATATGACATATATATGGCTTCTCATTTAATGACACTGAATTATGTAGCCGTTGTCGTTTGCTAATTTTGAACTATCAATAGTTTATTTTCTCTTTGCATTCGAAGATTTACATTAAGATCATTGCAATAGCTAACTTGGTTTGATTTTATTTCAATGCATGCATAGTTTTCATTTAGTATATACGTTCTATTATAGTAACATGTTCTAGATTCATGATTGAACATAATTTACGGATATACCTTTTTGTATAATTAATGGTGAAATATACGATAGCTGATTTCCCAAGGGCCATGAATTATTGTATACATCTGCTGCTGCTCACGCGCAGTAATTGGAACTAAAAGCTGGTAGATATTGCCGGAGATAAAGCCAAAGACAGTCTTATTTGAGCTTAAACATGATATTACAAGCTACAGTTGGACTATTGCTATCATTTTCCGTTTAAAAAAATAACGTTTCGCGAAAAGAATTTAAATACTAAGAAATTCCTGGTCTTCTTGGAGATTTAACCCCTTCCTCTATAACCTATTTAAGACTAATTCACATGGAAAGATTCGGACGAAGAATAGGAAAATCTGGGAAAAAAACAATACCATATTTGAATTGCTTTGAAATCATTGTACTAAATGGAGCATTTGCTTGTCTTTTGCCTACAATGTTTTCAATAGCCATCAATTACATGGGCGCTTATGTGAAGTAAATGGCGACTTTGGTCAAGCACAGCTCGATAAGACGCAATCCTTTTTTCGCAGATTATTTAGTGCGAAGCATTGTGCATAGGTAATCAGTATATGCTGGCTGTGGAATATTTAGGCATTTATGGCGCCACTGTTGCTGTTCAATTAGTTATATTTATTGATAAGTCTTATTATCCAAATTAAAACAAGACCATAGCGACATATAGATTTTGTGTGTACCTAAAAATTTATTAATACTCTTATTTATATATCTAATGGAAATGTAATGAATAATCAGAATGAATGTCTGAAACTGTTAGAGATAAACCTCGTTATCTCGAACTGGCTTAGTCGCAATTTCTCTCGAAACTCAAAACTGAATCAAAATCATAGCCGTTCACTTTGAAACGTGTCATAGTTGCGAAGGCCGTGGATGAGAAAATCCTAAAAACTTACATAAAGCAATTGTTTTTTAAACATTTAATTATTTCTTAATTCGAATATTATGAATATTATGAATTAAAACAATGTCTTAAGAATTGAAACGATTATTCTGAACATATTACATATCAATGATGACATCCAGCTTTTGTTCAGACTCATGATGCTTCATGCGCACAGTTCAGAATCTTCTCGGCCTTAGAAAACTGTCGCTGTTAACAAATGAATAACCGGATATATGAAAGTAGGTAACTGATGGAACTATCTGTATGCCTTCTCATATTGTTGACGAGTGTTAATGAACCGAGGCTACATAATGACAAATATATCGTAGTATCGGACAATGTTTGACCATATGGTATTGCCTAGAAGGAATAGTGTATTTGCGAAAAACCAACTGCAAGTTGCCCTCAAAATCCATTAATACCTCTATAAAATGAATGACTTTGTAATAACACAGAAAGAAACACACTTCCAGTGATGGTCGACGTGAACTCTAATTGTAAAAGGTGTCGTTGACCAAAGTATCCAAATTCAAATTAATGCAAACTGGAGCAAAAGTTAGAACCGAAAACATCAATTTCGGTCCGTCTTTTCTATTTGAAAAACGTAAAACACAGAAAAAAAGGTTTTAAACGGTATTAATCATACGAATAAAACAACAAAAACGTCATTATTACAAGTCACAAATGAAAGTGTGTTTGTATGCAAACAGCTTTATTGTGACATCGGCATCCTTTAGAGCATCTAGATTGCTCGCACCATCTCCAAGCTTCTTTGTCACACCCTTGGAAAACAGAATCAACGAATGCTGTACAACATAGAACCAAAAACACTATCAAAATCCATGATTTGTTGAACGTCATTTTGTCCTCGTCAAACCGCTGCTTGTGTTGGATAATGCACATACAATCCGATCTCTTTGAATTTATTTAATCTGCATTGAGGGTGAATACAGTGTTTTATAAGGTGTTTTATATACTATAATGTAAATATTTATCTCTACTTTCTGACACTTTCTGTTTCTAAATTGTCATTTTTACACCAGTGAGCTTATCATGCGGTTCAGGCTTTAAATGTTGAATTCGTATAACACAAAAGAGGTAAACACTGTGGCATCACATTAATACAACAAAATATAGGTTCGAGATAGAAGCTTAAGCAAACCAACTACTTATTAATTTATCTCTGATTTCTTTTTGATTCCGTTAAGAGATTCTCCTTTTAAAACTTGTTGAAACGCACAACTTTAAACTTGACACCAAGAGAGAGAGAGAGAGAGAGAGAGAGAGAGAGAGAGAGAGCTAATATATCACCGCTATATTTTGATAGTGGCGTTACTCTTCGCCAACAAGTTTATAATTTCCAAAAGATATTTTAAAATGTCAAACAGTTTAGACTCTAGTCAGGGGGGCTCATGCAAGAGCTGGATCTTTATTGTTTGACGGTGTAATATTAACTTCTCCATATCATTGATATAGTAAACACAGTGACGTCACAGTCATAATATATGCAACATTAAGATATAGACGATTCAGATATCAGCACAAAGTAGGCATGGTCAAAACAAACGTAACAATCTTGGTCATGGTCTACACTGCACATAATATACGTGTGATATAGATATGATTTATTCATCTAACCGTTTAAAAACATGTAGCATAATCATCATTCATGCAAGATTGACTAAAATTGCAAATGAACAAACTATATTAACTATATACACACAAATTAACGCCCTATTCTTATACTGTTAACGTTTTCGATTCATGTCAGGCTTGATTTTGTGTACATCGAATTTTTTCTTCTGAAATTGAAAGTTTCATTTACATTAACATGACAACATGTTCATGCATGCTGTCTGATGTTTCTGGATTTGCATTTAAAACGTAAGATAACTTTGCATAAATTGTATGAAACAAAAGTAACTGGAATTGGCAATAGTAAAGTAAACATTGGTATTTGGAAGGAATATCACGAGTACTATAACTGGTTATTTAACCTTCAACTTCATATTAAGCTATTTTAAGTTTTATCCGTAAAAATCTGACGAAAAAGGAGAAAATCTAGGCACAATGAAGATGCCAGGTTTGAATGGATTTGAAAATATTGTGGAAAATAGAACCTTTGCTAATTATTTTTCACAATGTTTACAGTGGTATCCTGATACAAAGGCGTCAAACATTATCTATGGAGTAAAGGGTTTTATTTAACAGCGATTCAAAATACATCTATGTGTTTAAAATATCCCCAGTGGCGAATTCAATGGTGACCATCATGACATATATTCAAATTGTATCAACTGAATTTCAGAGATACACAGATGGAGTGCTACTGTGATAGACATTTATCTAGTGTTGCTTGGGGTAATAAAATACGATTTTCAGGACTGGTAATGAAATTATTACTTAGTGCAATCACTTGAAATTTACAAAGCGTGTCAATTTTAATATACAGCTTACATTGTCATACGAGTGAGTTATAATGACCAATAAATAAATGAGACTAAAATGCTTATATCAAGTAATTCTTTAACGTATTTTCATGGAAAACGCTTTCTGTTTTCTTTCTTCCTTAGGATCTAATCCGATGCCATGTTAACAAGACCACTAATCGTGGTATACACAATTTGAAATTACGAGTGGCGTATTGTAATGTGACCATTTTCACATGCATCAAATTAAGTTAACCGTATTTCAAAGATACGAAGATTCAGTGCTACTGTAATGGACTTTTATTGCCAGGTAAGGCGTCTTAATTTGAACAGTTCCAGTTCAATAAAATCCGGGAATGTATCTTCTTTTCAGGACAGCTAATGAAATAAAGACCAAGTGCAATTGCATGAATATTGCTTAACGTGTCGATTTTAATAAGTATCTAAGGCTGTTGTGACAAGCAGGGGACAATGGCCGACAAACCAGGGATCACATTAATGCTAATAAGTTTTAGTTATTCTGAAAACCATTTTATCAAAGAACACTTGGTTTCCTTTTTCTTTCTATTTTGTTTTCATCTTACATCATTTTACTGACAGCTAAAGTTTTATCGACGCATCAGAACTATTGTGAGCCCAAACCAGAAACGAAATTTGAGCTTGAGGAAACAATCAAGCTGAGATGTTGTTGTTTCTTGTCAATACGGTCCTTGCTTCTTTGCTATCATTCTCAATCCCTACTTGAGTACGGTTTTTGACTCGAACTCTTGCAAAATAGGAGGGAAGCAGAGAGCACTCTTGAAATCAATTGGAAAATTAACCCCTCTTGTGGGCCAACAATAGGAGGATGTGTATAAGGGCACCCCGGGGATCTCGCTAAGGGCCCCGGGTGTATCGTTACTATAATTATCCGTCACAAGTCCCATAGATTGTCGCTGAATGGCGCAGATCATTGACAATCGCTACAGTAATTTTCTATGACAACAACAAAAACATCAACGACCTATTCAGACTTCAGCAATATGTGTCTCTGCGGTAACATTATCGCAAGCAGGTTTTCTATGTTGTAGAAATGGACCCTGATCATTATCAATATGGTGTGAAAAGTGGGGGCACTCACGCCTATAGTGTTTGTGTAAAATATAGTGGGTCTGATTTTGTAGTATGTTATCAGCATGGGAAATTCTGGAGTGTTGCAATACGGAAATATGAATGCCATGTGTAATGATATTGAACCACCATAAATGATGCATACGGTGCATGATTGACAAAGCAATGTGAATAACAGATAAATTAAAAAGGTTTTGAAGGTTTGTCATAATTGCTAAAATAAAATCAGGGCCCGTATTTAAAATGTTTAAATCCTCTATTTTTAACTCCTTCTATTGAGTGACCAATCGAGTGGTCACTCCATAGGGTTTGGTGAATAAATACAGATTTTGTAATAAAATGTATCATTTAGACATGCTTATCTGGAGACCTGCTGCTTTGAAAACTCGCAGAGGGAAAACGCGATAAAACAAAATATTACACTTATGGACAGTAATTATTAACTCAATTTTCAAAACAAATAAAATAAACTTACACTTGGACTAACAAGATGTAGTATCAAATATTGCGCAAATCATACAGTGGGGGTAACAGTAAGCTTTGTTAATCAACTTGTTAATCGCCGATCACTGATAAGCTACACACACAGTTTTGAACCAGATCAGACGCTGTGCCACTCGGCGTCTGATCCTGATCCTAACATTTTGACACTCATAGCGACTAAACCTTTAAAATGACGAGTGTGTTGTCATTAGTTAACTCTTTCGGCGCCATATTTAAAATTGTCGGTTGGGACTATTTTCAAATAAAATATTTTAGCGGAATAAATC
>JAULCE010250740.1:0-11006 GCA_032359355.1 Macoma nasuta | reverse complement strand
GTCATCACAGGAATGACGTTAATAAGCGGCGATATCTGATTGGTCGAGCGTGTTGTCGGCGATCGGTCAATTGTCTAAGTATCGAATGATTGCTGATTATTAATAATATCTGAAAAGGTATTTTGGCAAATGTTTCCTTTTGTAGCCATACTGATCTTGAGCACAACTTTTCGTTATCGTTACAGCTAACCATATGTATCTTTAACTGAATCCAAAATTTACTTCATATTTCTGAATCTAATTGTCCGGATTTATCCTTTCATGACAACCGGCCAATACTAGAGTAGACGTAGGTTACATAGGGATGTAGGAAATGAAACAAAAACGCTTTGCTCTAACGGCACATGCTCTTGGTACAGACATTAGAACACGTGGATTTGTTCATTGTCATAATGTCACATGGATTTGTTTACCTTTATTTAAATAGGGATTTAAATAGGGGCGCTATAAATGTTACCACACAAACAACATTTGTTTTTCTTTCGTAGCCATACTAATCGCATATACTACTTTTCGTACCATTACAACCTACCGTACCTGATCGATTGCATAATCAAGAATTCATTAAGTTTAATTTTCCAGAATATGCATGTACGAGTCGTTGGTCAATAGAGAAGTACGGCGTCGATAACAAAGTCATGGCGGGAAATCGCTGCAAGAAATAAAACAAGGTTTCGTTATACACATCCCTGTTCGCATGTGTTTTAAACAGTCATCATGGCACATGGATTGGTAAATGACCTCTAGATCACGTGGAATCGGTTACGTCTATAATAGTGGGAATGTTACCACACACGAAGTATGCGTTTCTGTTTGTATGTTTCCATAGCTATAAATATCAAGTACACTTGTTGTTGAACCTTTACAGCTAACCTAACCTACCTCATTTTTAATCATGAATTCACTACCTATTTCTGAATGTGCTGGTCCGATTGCTTAAACACTGTCAAAGCTATATGCGTCTCAATTCGCCATTAAAATCAGCTCAGTCCTAGATCAGATGCCGGCATAAAAGGCGGCGTCTAATCAGGGATTTCACCCTTTGCAATAAAATGTAGTCCGAACATAAGGGTTTCGAACAAGAAACTGTGTATTTAATCATTTCTGTTATTAATTTCGGTACAGTATATTATATAAAACCAAACACGACTGGAAGAATTCAATTTGGGGCCATAAAAATGAAATGCGTGCACAGCGAAATAACTTAATACGATATCGGTAACAAAGAGATGCGGCAACAAATACTCTGCAAAAAATGAAACAAAACAAGTTTGGGTTATAGCACGTGCATGGAACAGTCATAAGCCCACGTGGATTTGTTTATGATCATTAAGTCACATCTGTTGTAGCAGGTACATTTCAAATATTACCTTACATGAGGTCACGTGGATTAGTTGATATATGTTGTAGTAGGAACAGTACAAATATAACCATACATGAGATCAAGTGTAATTGATAATATCTGCCAAAGAAGGAACAATGCAAGTATTACCTTACACGAGGTCACATGAATTTGATAACATGTTGTAGTAGAAATAGTACAGAAATTATGTGATCGTTGTAATGGTGCTAATGTATACAAACTAATTAATAAATGAGGAAATGAGAGAACTTCTCCACAAACTTTTTTATCAGCTGTCGTACAATCATTATGTCAAAGATGGCGGGGCTTTATCTTTAAGGTCAAATAATGCGAAGCACGACTTCAAATAAAATAGTCCACCACCTTCGACAAAATCACAAACCACCTACGTTCTGATGAAAATTTTAAATATATTGAGTAGAGGAAACTGACTGTTTTGGAAGTGTATTGAGACAATTGTAGGACAACATTTTCTCGATTCGAGCAATTGCTCGATTTCCCACACTATATTCATAAGTCTTATAATACAGAGACGCCAAAAGGCGCTTCTGTGCAGTAAAAGGTTACCATAAATTAAACTTAATCAAGTTAGAGATAACGATGACTATGTAGTCAGAGCTTGCCGGACACTCTTCAAAATGACCACGTCAATTTTGTATTTTAATCAACAATTTGGATGAATATTATACCCTACAAAACAGTTACCAGTGTTTGTTTTAAGAAAGTAAGAATGGTTTGGCTTGCAAATATGTAAGAGCTGTGAAGGTTATGAGATTTTAATAATCGAAATGATCTATATACTTGGTGTTATGATATTGATTTAATGGAATATATTCCAAATATCCAAATATCAGAATTATCTTATTTACATTATATGTACCTTCAAAGGGAGAACGCACAATGTCTTCGAAAACATTTGGTATCATTATGTGTATAATTGCATTCTTTAATGTCTGATAGGACTATAGAGTTCAAACACTTAAGCGAACACACGTCCTTCTACACTGAAACTCTATGCCACGTCTCATAACTCTTGACATACACTAACCCCTTCACTGCTTGACCCGAACCATAGTGTTATGTCCAAACAGCTCGGATCCGGATGAAACGCCGAGAAACTCTTCCGGGTCCAAGCTGTTTGACACTCAGACATTTTGATACTGGAAAAAAATCAATGAATCTGTGAAGTTTTAAAATAAAGCAGACGAAATATTGCGCATACTTGCTTCCGGCAGTAAAGGGGTTAACACACAAATATGTATTTAGGATAATGACACAGACGATATGATAATTAGAGTTTGTAAGGAAATGTAGAGTCTTTAAGGAAGCACTTAGTTGCTTACCGTAATTACACTAAGTCTTACGTCAGCTGCTCATCGGAAAATTATGTAGCCACTGATCAGATCAACTGTTTATCTATATACTTGTAATTTCAAATACATCATTTTATGGCCAATCCGCATGTTATGACAATTATGGCAATTAATCGGGGCGGCCACAGACTTGAAATTTGTTCGATATTTCTTCGACATGTTAATGCCAATGTTATCCCTACTAGAACACTAAGCGTTGTCTGTAGTTATCTTCATCTAGATAAACACTGACTGTTTAGACGACAGACAGGTTGAAAACGATCAATTAGATTTCCATCGTCACTATTCAGAGGCGAAGGTTTTGGGAAAAAATGGTATTTAAATCGATCTGGAATTAGTTTGCAAAGGTGCCTTTTGGTTAATTATTGATACCATCAAGGCACCGTGCGTCTTATCATCTCATTTAAACAAACATTTTGCCCACTTTTCACTGCGATTTGACTTTATGTGTCTACTATTTAGATTGCTAGCAGTTGCATAAGAATCATGAGTAGAATGAGCCATGAGTCTACCCCTTTCCTGAACAGAAAAAAAACTCCCTTTTGCGCCTCTGTAACTGATGGCTATTGAATGTGGAAAATGAAGCATTTGCTCGTGACAAGCAAATGTTTAATTTCCTTCATCAATTATTCTGATGCAATTCAAAACGGCATTTTCTTTTACCTATATTTTTATATTTTCCATCAGATTATGTTGTGTGGTTAAGTCTTAATATAACATGTGAAGGAAATGGTTAAAACATTACCTTGTGTTTACAGGAGAGGTAGACGTTACATGGTACAAAGGAAATGACGTCATAGGTGACAGCGAAGATTTCAAATATGAATCCACAGGTTCCCTGCATAGCCTTGTCATAGCAGAGGTATTCCCGGAAGACAGCGGCATGTACAAGGTTGAAGCCACCAACTCAACCGGAAGTAGCTCTAGTCATTTTACTATTTATGTCAACGGTAAGAATAACTGTCCATATTCTACTTGTAACACATGTTTCAAGACTTTGTTTAGACAAACATGTATAAGAACGGGTTAAGGTTAAAATTAGGTTTGTTACGCTCCAAATATTCCCTTTAATACTGCATCTGAACAGTTTAACCGCTGCTTAAAGTGGCGTCTGCAGAACCAACTGTCTATTCTATCTTTCAAATTTGTCTGATTAGTTTCTTCCTTAGAAAACTGGTTTCTGAGTGACAATTGGTTTGATATAAATAAGGCGTCTGAATTGAATCCAATCGTTCGTGATTATAATCTTTTTCGTGAATGACAGATGAAGAAATAACCATAAACAGTGATATATTTGCACTGAATCAATTAACACACTCACTGCAATTGTTAGTTTGTTAATAAGGGAAGCATAAATACTTGAATTGGAAAGATAAAACGGTATCTCTGAGACATTAGACCAATTTTGCTTTTGCTATATTTCGATGCTTATCTGGCAAGCACCATTATTATTCCCCGAGGAGCCACTGTGTGTTATCTAATTTGGCTGAACATGTTTCTACCGATAACAACATGCATGGGAACACTACAATGGCTCCCATTATATCAAAGAACGTAGTCATTTGTTTAAAAAACCCAGGCGAAGTTTGTTGTCTTAAGTCGGGGACTCTCCTTTAAAATTTGAACTTCGGGTTATTACAACTATAATTAGTCCTCCAAACAATTTGACAAGTGGCAAGACAACATATGTGTTATATTAAGAATACAGTTTCGATCAGAATACAGTTTCGATTCAAGCACGAATTAGATTTAGAGATAACGAGACTCGACTGTATTTTAATTTTTCTATTTACCCAGTTCCCGAGGAGGAGACTTCCGGTCCAATGTTTCTCGAGTTTCCAAAGTCTCAAAATGTCGATGAGGGGTATCCCGTAAAGTTCGCCTGTGTACTGGACCGAGCCGACACAGGTTTGTTTACAAAACCTCTTTGGGGCGATACAAGCGTGATATATACCACCTTCACGATTGAGTTTAACCCTTTCGGCTCCAAATTCAAAAGTGGCTGTTGTAACTGGTTTTGGATAATATATTTCAACGATATAGATAATAAGATAATTAGATACACTTCGGGTTTACGAAATGCAGACTAAACTTGTTGCAAAAAAACAAGTCCAGAATCAGACGACAGCTTCTAAGGTTTCATTGATTGGAATGGTGCATTTATTCATATATTCATAAATAAACGAACATTTTCAGCCTTAAATACCAAAATAATAAAAAAAAAACATTAATCGACAATATTTCGAAAGATCTAAACATGCCCTGTACTATTTAACCCTTATCATACGTATTCTCTTTCGATAACAATGATGAAAATAAAGCATTGAGCCGTTATTTGCAATATTCATAAGAATTGTTCCATTTTCACCAGATTGTGTTATGCGATTAAGTCACTTTATATCGTCAGCGTTCTTCTAAAACAACATATGTGTCACATTCAAAAATGTCACATACGTGGATTTAGATGAAAACCGGCCATTTCTCATACAATTACCATTCCCTAAAATCAGATACGTTCTTTTACGAATACCGGCGTCTTCTTCAAAAACACGCATCTACCAATATATGAGCTTTTCGAAGAACACCGACGGCCTGAATTTTTAATTCAGTAACGTGGATGCAGGGAAGCCGTGTGTTAGATGCAGCAGGAAGATTTAAGATCACAACCACAGAAAACAGCAGTGAATTTGAGATTCCCGCTGCCATAGCAACAGATACCGGGGTGTACTCAGTTGAGGCCAATAATGATAAGGGTAAGTTTGAACTTTGGCTCCCAATTGCTAGACCTACTGGCTAAAACCAAGAAGGCGGCGTCTGATCAGGGACTTAATCATTTTGTAACAAAATTAATTCCGAATATTAGCATTTTGGAAAAACCAAACATTATATTATTATGCCTGCTATCTATTCCATTAAAATAGTTGATCTAAAACTAAAAAAATGGTTAGATGGTGTGGAGTACGGCCATTATGGTGTATGCATTGACTTATCACTTATATGATGTCAAAAATGGCTTACAAAGTACAGGCGAGCTTCCTTATTTCAAGCTTAGCCAAGTTTTATTCATTATAAATCCCTTCCTCCACATAAGTACCTTTTAGCACCTCTGCAACTGATAACTATTGGAAACATATAGAAAATTGATCATTGTTTCGACAATGATTTCAACAAAAAAAAGCTTTTTGTTTTCCTTAGAGCTTCGTATATTTTTATCAGATCCTTTCCGTTTAGGTATGTCTATAGCAGGTTGTGAAGGAAAGTAAAATCAAGACAAAATCTGACTAAAAAATAATTTTGAATTGTTGATATGCGCCAATGGGGTATTTAAATAAGTTATCTTAGGATATTCGCGATATATTCCAAACGGTTTTAAAAGCATCGTGATTAACTCTTTTGGTGCCGTAAACGCCTACATATGCAGTTGCTAATAGTGCAGACCCAGATCAGACGTTGTTTCAAATGGCCATCATCAACTGATAAGGGACTTCATTTGTTTGCAACTCATTCTATTCCAGTGTAAACAGTTTCGGAAAAGGTTTTATGCTTATATCTGCTGTTCATTTCGTTAATATATATTAAACCTTTTACTGGTCATAAGTGACAGTTTAAAATCGTTCCCAAAGTATAAATAAAGATTGGGCACCGATATCACTAGTGTAAATATACACATGTAAAAGTTACAAAAATCAAATCATGCCAACGAACTATCTTTATATTTTCAGGCAATTCACTGTGGACGTTTACGCTTCATGTCAAAGTCAGTTCCTCCCCTTGTGCCGATGTGGATGTGTTGAGTCTTATAACATCGGTTCAAACATAGTGCCTAAAGTTTAAAATTGCATCTCTGCATCAACACTACGAATGTGACTATTATGTGCGTTTGCAACATATATTTCTGAGGTGTAAGCACTGGTATCCCTTATTGTCTTAGATTTTTCCGCACAAGTTAACACCAGTCATTCGGCGACTTTAGTTATAGAAATGAAAAGTCGTTTTAAATGATTAATATATGTTTATCTAATATAGGAAACGCGTGCAATTAATTTCTCCTAACTATCAGGCCTTGGATGTTGATATATGAGTGCATAGATCAAACAAGATAACATATTATGTGTTTGTTTGAAAGTGATCAATGTCTCTCTTTCTTTTGTTTGGGAGAACATTCCTCTGTTTAGAAATGTACAGCACAAAGGTTTGTATAACCTTCAAAATCGTTTTGTGATTACGTTTAACCGCTTGCTTCAATTTTCTTTAAATGTGTATGAGCAAAATATAAGGAGGTCGAGTCAAAAAAATACTTGAACTTTTGTATCACTTGCTTCGGCTTTCTTCGAAACTGTAACTAACTGCCACGTCTTATTCTGCTGATTGAAGTAAAAACATAACTTAATAAAACAGCGTACACTCAGACCAGACGCTAAGTAATTATGTTGCTGCTCCTGATGGTATCCACTTTCAGCGAATGACGATAGGAAATAAACACACATTCTGCATTACAGTAGATTAAAACTTAATGCTTAACCATATCAATGCAATTCTATTTGAGAAATATTTGAACTGCTTATTTCTTGCAATTTTGTCTTTACTTTGAACTGTGTACTATACACTTCTTCGTACTATGTACTTTATACATCTTGCTTCTGACGTTGACATTGCTTTTATGTTCAATAAAGACATTATCTCTTTGAAAATTGTCGCTAGTTATTACACTTTATACCATAATGCATTTTGACGCCTCTGTAGTAGATGGCTTTCGGAAGCATTGTGGGAAATTGAACAATAGCTCGTAACGAGCTAATTCTCAATTTCCTACAATAGTTTCAAAATAATTTAAAAGTGACATTTCTGTTTCCCTGTTACTCAACATGTTCAGGTAGTTTTTCTACCTACAACAGCATGGGTAAATGGTTATAGTATGACGTATACAGTTTATGTCCTTCACAAATGACAACGAGTAGACTATGTTAACTGTATATTTTTTTTTATAAAAAATGAAAATATTATATTAGTGTATGTAAATATTGCAAACTTAATTTTCAAATTGGGCAGCTCCCTTTAAAATTTGAAGTTAAAGACAGCTTACCTGTTCAAACTGATTATGCTTATATCAGCAACACCAACATTATCTGTGCTCAGATACAGTTTATGACAGTTTGAGTATTTACACGATATGAAACATTATAGACTTTAGGTATTTGATAGAATTAGGGAAGAAGACGATGTATTTACTTTAACATATGAGAAATGCAGCGACCATTACATGACTTTTAAAACTATATTGTCTACTAGACCTTATTCATGCATGCATGACTCTATTACACTATTCAAGTAGTTCAGACACAGAAACTTGGTTGTATTGACTGTCATGTTTTAATTTGGCAGTTGTTAAGTGAATAAATGATCTTAAGACTTCCAGCGGGCAATGAGGTTTGTGTTTAACAAGGATTTGTTTCTTGCATTTTGCTTCGTATACAAACTAAAGTAAACAAACGAATAAAACAACGCTAGATCTTCATCATGTGTAGAACCAAATAGAAGTAGAAAATAGATCATGCAAGATATATCAAATACACCTTTAAAAGCTAACTTACCCTTTGGGAGCACATAAATGATTAAGCTAAATAGTCGTAAGAATGTAATGAACAAGTCGCTAAAACAGCAAAATGCTATTTCGTCACCGACATTACAATTAGACTGGAAATTAAGGCTAAAATGGGGGATAGTGAAATAAATGTATTATATTTATTAACAATACAGGTCATACGTTGCGATCAGTGCAATATAACCGAACATTATAACCCGTACCACGCCGAGCGAGACCATAGTAATGTCGTCAACCAGCTTAGACCCGGATAAGACGCCGAGTAACTTGGCGTCTGATCCAGATCCCAGATTGATGACAGTTGGACAAAATACTCACAAAAATTCAAGAGAATAAAGTTAAAATATCAAGCAATCGATAATTTAGCGGACTTTTCATTTAGCGCCTCTTTTATAGTGAATATAGTTTGAGGTACGTATTGTTCTTTGTCTTGTTCCGGGATTGGAGATTACAACATTGAATAGCATGTCTACTCCAACTTGATACGTACCGAAACCTTCTCAAACTTACATCAGAATAATGAGATTTGCCGATAAATGTAGATATTTTTCATGTCCTACTTTATCACATATGTAAACTATTTTAAGGTTTCGTAGCATGTAGATCTACTGGGGGTAAAAACCATCTAGCAAGTTCAATAAATGAAGGGCAAAGGTAGGTGTGCCACAATTCCAAAAACACGTTTACGTTTTTAACACCACCAACGTGTCGCAAAAGAATATTTAAATAAACCGTTAACGTAATGTTTCGTAACAACTTTAACACTGTTGATGTTAATCATCGACGCTGGCCTTAAATTACAACGTTTGGCGTAGTCATCCGGACATGACGTAGGAATGGCATAAATACATAAATGTCATTCTAAACGATGTTTTAGTGTGTTTTGTGTTGCATAAATTTTAAAAAATTATATAATTCTGAATTATATGCGTATAAAATAAGGTTTAACAACATTGATCTACCCGTATTTAATAGAGTTTGTTAGATAATAGACGAGATGTCAAATGTTATGACGAGTTTTGCACCGTGGATATCTTGATGTTTGATGTTGCAAAAGCGTTTTGTCTAATACCTACAAGTTTCTAATTCTTTCTAATCATGCTTTCATCAATAAATATATGTGGATGAAATGTTAGTATTTGGAAGAGATTTCTTATCAAGCATACTGACATATAAAAGTATGAATATAGTTTACGAATTATACGTAAACACATTGTATAATAGTTTTACTTATATCAGTTTGTGAGACATTTGTGCGTACGTAAGGATAACGCAACTGTCATTGACTCATATATTAGATTTTGCGTATTGAGTACACCTTAAACATAATGTTTCTTGTTTCCCGCTCTTTCATAACTTATGACTGTTAGAGTCGCATTGCTAAAGGTAATGTTTTGACTTATTCATAAGAAAGGAAATGTTAAAGAGATCAACACATGATTGTAGTACCTGTGCTATGTGGTGATATAATATGCTCTGTCGGAGCCTGTTTCGCATTAAGTACCCGCAAATAAAATCGAAACTCTTATGGTCGAAGGCATGGAGATTTCTTTTTATTAGTTCGATGATCGCGAAATTCAAACTAATAAGAATAATTTTCGCAATTCAATTCGTACACACAAAGCAAACACGTTTCTTTTGATTCAGGTTTTAGTTTAGATTTAATCATTAATTCGATTTAACAAACGGGTGTCCATCTGTAGTATTGTTCCAGATTAGACTCCGCTTCGGGAGTCCATCTGTAGTGTTTGTCCAGATCAGACGCCGCTCATATCAATATGAATATGTAGAGACGTCGTCGGTGTCTTATCGGTGTACTCACACGTTCTTCAAGAAAAGTCAGTTCTGTAGTATGAGTTTCGGAAGAGCAAAAGCTGATAATGTATCTCTGTTGTCTATTTCGTTAACATATTTGAGCTAAATCTATAACAATCGACAACTTAATATTTAGTGCCGAAAGATTAAAACGGTTTTCCAATATTTTTTATCATAACTCTAAAATTGGAATGACCATCGACTGCTTAATCAAATAGTGACCTCACCCATGCAGCAAAAACATTCTATCAAAACAATGTCATCTTTATTGTACATGCAAACATATCATTGAAGGTATGTGCTTTAGTTGTACTCAATAAACATAAACGGATACTTATAAATGCATACATATGACGAAGTCAAGAGGAAAATTCTTATCAGTCGAATTACCCGCAATTCGAATTAAAGTATGACTTTGCGTCATCCGAACCAATACAGATAATTCCGCCAAACTCGACCTATCCATCATATACTACTGATTCAGATGTTAGTTTTAACTAGAACAGTACTTCGACTTAACAGAGCGCGAAAAACGAGATTCAACTGTATGAGCAATGATTGAAATATCTGCTATTTCTACCTTAAAGGCGTTTGCGGCAGTTACAAATATCGGCTCTCGCGAGAGTTGCATTTCACCGGTGTACGAGTATTTCACACAAGTTTAGATTGTTTTAATTATTTTGTATACATATTTGTTACTTGTTACTTTATTAATTGAATGCAATGTGAAAAATGCAAATGCATTTTTCACATTGCATTTAATTAATCGTTTTTATGATTCAAGATTCAAGATGATTTTATTTGTAACTTAAACAGTACATGTTTCTCGTTACATTCATACACATCAATACAT
>JAULCE010250629.1:0-11007 GCA_032359355.1 Macoma nasuta | reverse complement strand
ATAGCATAGAAGTGAAATTATATCTTTTAAAGCTTGAACTATGGTGATTATAGTGGATGTAGTCTGACAAAGATCTAACAAGATCTCAGTCATCAAGAGACATAAAGGCATAGTGTTCATCACATTCAACCAAAACTGACATGTCAATCAACACTTTTCCCCCACAAGCTATTTTTAGACTTATTCACAAGGAAATAATCTTATGGAACAATGGTCATTATTGGAGTTTAAGATAACCAACAGAGTTGGCAATCTATATCTACTGTACTATTTGTCCACAAATTTCAATTGACCACTCTTTAGAATTTGCTCCGTGTCTTTTTTTTAAGAAAACGTCATAACAAAGAACTTGGTAGTGAAGCAAAGCATTTTGATATGGCTTAATTGATTAACCCTAGACCCAGATTAGACAGGTCAAAAGGGGGTATAGATCTAGGCCTGGTTTTCACAAAGCGACTCAAGTCAATATCTTGTTCAAACTCAACATTTCCACATTGGATATCTCATTCAATGTTGTTGCCACTACACTACAATTTTGTTTGCCTGTGAAACATTCCATGTTTCACAGGCAGCCAAATTATAGTGCAGTAGCAACAAAATTGAGGTCAATATTTGAGATTGAAATATTGAGTTTGAGCATGACCTCGACTCAAGACGCTTTGTGAAAGGGGACCAGAAACTTAAGGGTATCCCTCTGATTTTTCTCTAAATCGAACGTATGTGTGCATGTCTTAAACTTAAAGGGTTAATGAAAACTTTCAGAGATCGGTTCAATAATCAACAATTCAAGCAGTAAATGGTTTAAAAATGTAACAATTGAATACACATGTTCACTACAACATGATCCAACAAAATCAAATATATATGCCAAATATGATGACGAGCATTGAAGCATGGTTAACAAAAGTAGGCCAATAAATATGTGATCCATCATTAACCCTTTCACTGCCAATTTTAAAACTGTCGTTTGATACTATTTTTAGATAAAATATTTAAAAATAAATTAATAACAAAAATTATTAAATAATCTTTGGCTTTTCAACAACCCTAATATTTGGACTGCATGTTGATGCCAAAAGGCGAAGTCCCTCAGAAGGAGGTGTCTGATCTGGGACTTCACTTTCTTGAAATGTCAATTTGAGTCGGTTTGATGGCAATAAACAGGTTTAAAGTCTATATTGCAAATAACATAAGCTCATACAATTGTGTAAATAATGATCTCATTAAAATACCATTAAAGAACCCATATATCAAGCAGCAAGGTTAGTTAGAAATTTTATTTTCAACTTCATAATTATTCCTACTCGTCATGTTTAGAATAAATTACATGTCAAAAACAGTTGTGTACAGCTTGTCACCTTAATAGTTCAAGAACCTTACCCTTTTGCAGCCAAATTTAAAAGTGTCGGTTGTAACTGGTTTTGGAACAAATATTTTAACGAAATAAATAATAGAAATAATTTAATTAACTTTTGCCTTTGACGAAAATACTAATATTCAGAAAAAAGGAAGTCCCTGATCAGACGCCACCTTTTTGCAATGTTGGCCAGAGTCGCCTATGGCTGCAAAAGGGTTAATATCGCGTTTATTTCATTGCACTTATTGAGTTCTTGCACTAAGGTGAGGAGAATACTTCATAGAAACACCTTTTGAAGCCTCTGAACCAGATGTCTGTACAAAACAATTTGGGAAATGTCGCATTTTCTAAGCATTAGCAATTGCTTCATTTTCCACATTGTTTTCAAAGCCATGCATATTTAGGTTTTTCCTTTCTTCTAGATAATAAGATAATATTCCTATTCATCAAATACTTTCATTAAGAATAAGTCTAAAAATAGCATATGGGATACAATGTTAAACTGTAGCATGTATGGCTCTGTTATTAAAGACAGCACAAACAGATAATATATTAATGCTAGCTATTAAAGCTTTTAATATAAAAGTTTATAAACATAACTACCTATATATTATGTAAGCTCATGAACAAAAATTCAGATCAAAAGATAAAAACACTCCCAAAATATTCATGCCTCCCAAAGTTTATAAAAATTATCACACAAAAAGAAAAGTAAAGAAAATAGTCACTTGAATTCTGCTCACACTTTTGATACTAATTTGATAACTGGGTGTAGGAAAATAGATCACTCCTGTGATTTAATTTCCCTTTTAATTCTCCTTGGATATGTGTAGCTATCTCGCATTAATAAATAAGTACTTACAGAAACTTATGAAATTGACAATTTTACCAGTTTCTCTTCATTTCACTCTAATTTGATCTGGTATTGTTATGGTTAAATATTGCATACAATATGAAACGGTTTGAAATTCTCAGAAACCACATAATGCACTTAACCCCTTCACTGCCAGGCAAGATGTGCACATGCGCAATATATGTTCTACTTCCGTTTTAAACTTAACACACTCCCCCGACCTTTGGTAAAACCGTTGGTCGAGTGTCAAACAGCTTGGATCCAAATGAGATGCCGAGTTACTCGGCGTCTCATTTCGATCCAAGCTATTTGCATTTCTTACTACACTCGGTGTAGAGGCAGTGAAGGGGTTACATGAGAGCGGGGTCGATTTTGCGTTTATTTATTTTCGATTTTCTTTCAATTACAAGTTATTTAAGATAAGTTGAAGAAAACATTTTTTTAAATTTCGCGCCGAGCGTCCCTCCCCGACTCTCTGTTTTCTAACAAGTGGCAATGTAGCTTAGACTTGGAATGCTATAAAATGCGTAAAGTTTGATGCAAAGATAGATTATATCCGTGTATATTTGTGGAAAACTGTTTCCATGTTATTAAAATTCTGGTTTAGGGGAATTTTTCATAGTTTTGCTATATTCATTAGAAAATTATTTAGTTGCAGGAAATGCACAGAAAATAGGAAATAATAATGTCGTTTAATAAAAAGATAGTTGAGAATACTGAACAAATTTTACATGTAAATTAACAATTCAAAAGTCTTTAACGCAAAACGGAGCTAAGAAAATAGGTTTAGAGGCATATACGAATTCCTTGAAAATTATCCTTGGAGTTATCTTGATTTCTACGAAACTTACGCTATGTTCTTTTGAATTTTGCGTCATTTCTGAATTATTCAATTAATAAGAAATTCCATGCAGCATTTTAATGGGCTATTTTATCACTGGTATTAAGGCATTACTGAAACTCAAAGAAACTTTTCCAATGATTTTATCACTGCTCTCTTAATATAAGTACCTGATTTGATTTTTTCAGCAATCTTAGTCCAAGATACCATCATTTAATCTTTTCTTATCTTGAAAATTAACACGTGGGTTCTGTATTCTCAATTTATATAGAAATATTACATTTTTGATAAAATCTTATGTTAAGATCTAAGATCGCTGTCTTAAAGTACCAACCGTGTGTCGCGAGGATGGAGAGTTTTTTGTTGTTGTGGGTTTATAAGTCACAACTTCTAGCAAATCGTCTATTCAAATAATTGAAAAGATCTGCGTATTATCTGGCTAATATCATTAAAATCATGAAGTAATATAAACCGCGCGGTGCCGACTGAAGAGTTATAAGAAAGAATTGACTCGACGTTAAGCGTGTCCTAATCCGAGCTGGGTGTCTTTCTTTCACAATGTCAGATTCATTCAGGTTTTCATCATTATCAAGTTTTATATTTCTGTATCAACGAAAATATAAATTGCCGAAGAAAGACTATCAGTCTTTCTTCGGCAATTTATCTTTTCGTTGATACAGAAATATCCTAAAGTTTCTCCTCTTACTCTGTTCAAATCGCTCTCGAGATATCACGTGGAATTAGAAGACGAAAATGAGCGCTCGTATCGAATGTTATTTGACGGACGGAGTTAATTGTAACAGCTTGCGAATCATCGCCCGCCCCGCGCTACAGGCCACGCCTACCAGCCAATCGGATTCGAGCAGCGCTATCACTGAGATCATGTTTCGCGCATAGCCGCGCGGGGGAACTGGGATTTAACGTTCAATTGTCTATACGACTGGCGTTTCGATATCAATTCAGCAGAGAAAGGGGGTGGAGCGTAAATTCCCGAGCTTTGTACTGTCAAAGTCAACAAAGGTTGCTTGAACGTGATTGGTCCTTATTTTTCATGTCGCGTCGATTTTGTCTATAATGAAGCGGTATGGCGCCAGGGAAAGGCCATTTACAAATATCAGAATGAAACAAATATACATTTGTTGGTTTAGATCATAAACACTATATCTCTTGTACAGCCTAAGCTCTTTTTAATGCTAAGTGTACGGGACTAGCTAGAAACATTGCAGAAGTTGAAAGTAACAATTGTGCTAGTGTTTTGCGATTAGCAAGTGGCCAGGACTTTCTTACTTTGGGACGTTTAGATAAGTTTGCATTCATCTGCATGTGGAGTCGAAGTTCTGCAGCTCAACGTCACAGGATGGTTTGAAAATCATCGTGGAAAAACTTCACTTCGGAGATCTGCATGAAAAAATAATCAGTCACGTGATTTGTCGGGGATGATTCGGAATCGGTGATAAGCCCGACGAATTGTAAGCTAAAACTACAGCGCGGAGACTTATCTCAGCTATTTCATCGACATGTAAAAGAGGGTCGTGATAATCTGAGCCGAAATATTTTAACACAACCCGGACTATCTCTTCGTCATCTTAGATCCACCGTTTGGCTCAAGATCTTCCGATTTGACTTTTGTAAAGTACTGCACACAGCGTGCGAGTTTTGTCTTACAGTTTATCTCTGTTTAAGATTATTCACAATCAGCGGCGGTGCGGAAAGGGGATTTCTGGTCATCAAATTACTTACATGGAACTTACATGACGTTGGATTAACACTTGAGTAGTCAAGATTATTATTCAAGATATTCAACTAATTTGGATATCTGAATAAATCGAACCATTGTTTAATTTTAATAGATATATCAGTGTGATATTTACTTGGACGTCACAATCAGTTGGGACTTCGAACGTTGCCAAACCAACTTCGAGCGAATACTACTTCCTCGAGAAAACAAAAATAAACGTTTATTAAACTGGAATCGCGGACTCCAGGATTTTAATCTATTTTTTTTGGAAGGTGTGAGATAATTATCGCGGCTATCAGATAGGAGTTTGATTAGCTTTCTGGTAGTGAACTTGGAGGGAAGATAAGGCAGAGAGAGACCTCGGCGAAAAAACCTACCACATTATGTCTGATAATTATCTACGAGTGAAACTTGATTAGAATCTTCATTATCTTAAAACTTGTAACTCTGTAATTTTACAGTTGGATCTCATCCCCCTAAATACCCGACAATGGAACTTGCGGAACAGCAGCACGCGGCCTGGTTGAGGCAGGACGCCCCGAGAGTGGGTAACGGGTACGAAGCCCCGGTCGGGCTGCCCTCTGAAGACATTAGCGAAATGTTCTCATTTCCCCACAGTTTTGATGGAAATTCTAGTCATATGAACAGGGCGGCCAACTATTATTCAAATTCAGCACGTGCCATGGCCGGTTATGGAAGCACACACGGTAAGTTATTATTTATTTTTTTAATATAAGAATGAACATATTTCCCCCATAATCCATTAAATACTAAATTGTGACCATTCATTAGAATCGCCTTGAATAGGCGATTCTACTGAATGGTCACAATATAGTATTTGAGGTTGAAATAACAGTTTTATATAAATTACACGTGCTGTTATCTAAAGTAAAAAATTTAAGTAATATATTTCTTTTCCATACCCACTTCATTATTACACTTCTGTCTGGTGATTCTCATATTAAATATTTATTCCGACTTAAAGTTGTAAATAAATATTTTATATTTTCAGCGTGAAAATATGTTTAAATATGCGACATATTGTATTATTAAGTACCATTTCCATTAAATTCAATATTTACGTGTGGAGCCAATAACTAAATAAGGTGGACAATATTTTAGATCAATGAACTTTATTCATCATAGCATTAAGAGCAACACTTTTAACATGCAAATTATGCAAGAACCTAACGCGACAATTCTGCTTTGATTAATATTAATAAAATGAAACAATCAATGCGTAGATCTGCATGCAAAATAAATTTTCAACAGAACTGATATAATTGTTTTGGCAAAAGAACAAACCACTGATTGTCAGAAACAGTATAATATTAATCTGATTTACTTTCAAATCTATATTTGCACAAATTCCCATCATGTGCAATAAAACATCATGCATTAATGAGTTGTCACTTCACATTAACCAAATGTTAATGTATTTATTAAAAAATATAATAGTACAATTAATATAACTATAGGCGGTACCGCCTATAGTTATATTAACTGTACTATTATAATTATTAAACAAAATTGAAAGAGATTGAGACAAGCAGAAGCTGTGGCAATTTCGCTAATTTAACGGTTGCAATATATTTATGTTTTATATTGTCATTCTAACAACGAAGACAAGAGGTTATTAATTTGCAAACTTGATCCCTCAGAACCCCACACTTAAATCCACACAACTCTTCAAGTTTCCTCCTACAGTAAACGGTAGTTGACTTGCAGCGAAAACTTTTTCTAGCAGTTGTTTTAAATAAAAATGATATCCAAAAGCCCCCTTCGTCATAAAAAAAACAGCTGAATTACATTTTTCAACCAGTTTGAATCGTGATCTGACGCCTGATTCGGAGCCAAGCTATTTTACACGCGGACAATGGTATCTAGTGATTCGAACATCATTGAACGTGATTTTAAAATTTGGCAGATGATAAATATTTTTAAGCAGACGGCAATTTAAATAGCGGAGGTTATGGATTCAAAAATATCCTTGTAATTCATGGGTCCCCACTTGTGATGTGCCACTTACGATAAGACCTCGAGACAATGTTGAAAGTTGGAAAAACGAAATACAAGTGGTTTCTGACTGGAGTCAGACTGGCGCATGCTTGTAGGACAAATAGTAGCCGTAATAACCAGGGCTCGAGCTAACGTGCGTTTATAGAATTCTAAAATCATTATTTCTCCACTAAACCCTATGATGTGACCACTCGTTAGAATCGTCTTTTCAAGACGATTCTAATGAGTGGTCACATCATAGAGTTTAGTGAAGAAATAAGGATTCGTGTGTGTCAACTATGTGTCATTTACGCACGGTTGTCCCAAGCTCTGGTAATTGTTCCAAACCACTTCATTCTCCAATTTTACGTTGAATATAGGCACTTGCGTAAACCACTGTACACACGGCGCAAAAATTGTTATAAGGTCGCCACTGAAACACAAAATAAAAGGGCAAAACTAGCGAAATTTGAGAAGTCTATTCGATTGAAATAAAAGGGAGGGTCGTAAGGGAGGGGTAAGGGTCCAGAAAAGGTCTGCAGTATAAATAATACCGACAATGCCGTGTTAATTTTTCACAAGAGCCAGTGATAATGATTATGTCAACATTTCAATAAATGCCAAAGCTCTCTTTAAACTCGTCTTGTTGTTGAAATATTCATGCATAGCGTCACAGTATTTGGACATATATGCGGAAACTTAAAAACTCCGATCTGTGTCTGCAAAAGTTCCATTCTCCAGTTGGTAACAACAATTTAAACCACCTATAATAATCGCTTTCCATGCGCAATCATTACATTGAATACCAGATTATTTGTTCAAGGCACGCATTTAGTCGAAGAGATCTAGCAAAAAAAAATGTATAAAGATAGGAAAAGTATATAATACCAGGTTAATTACTCCTGATTTGTGGCTGTCTTTTCTGCAAGCTGGCAATACATATTCTACCTGCATGATCAGAGCCACTCAAAGAAAAGAACATAATATTCGTAAAATAATTGCTTTTGTGCAAAACAAATGGGTGTGATTCATGGCCGAGCATGTCAGCGGTGGTCTTTAAAACACGCGTAAATGCCATTTTGCAAAAATGGCATTTACGCGTCTTTTGAAGAACACCGATGAAAGCCGCCGATGCGTGTGCAACGTTTGTAAACGAATTAGTAATTTTAAATCTCTACCTCTAAAATGTTTGAGAGAGAAAACGAGCCGTGGTGTTTGTAGAAAATTAGCCCCTTAGTTGCACTCATGATAAATTATTTCTTGCCTCTATTCGCATGATTAAACGACGAAATTGCTGCACAAATATAGCTCTATTACCCGAATAAATATCCCCCTTTTAGCCGCGGTTGTATCCCGTTTATATGTTGGTTGACGGGAGAAAACATTAATTTATAATTTATACTTTTGGCTCCTTTTTACGACTCTTATACCTTATACCTCAACACAGGAAAATAATCAAAATGGTAGATTACAGCTATACTATTATTCCGATAGTTTAACTCCCATAGGAGAGCCTGGCACTGGGGGAGATATATAATTTTTGTTTTGTATTTATTTTAATGTGTTAAGTAGCGCCTGTTAAACTTCTTCTCTCGTTGACAGTTAGGTAAATATTTATGAGTGTTTTCTCTCCGTTCTCCCATCGCATGTTGAAACAATTTTAACAAGATCCCTTGCCCCCTTAATTCTTCCAGGAGTACCACTTTACACGTGCTTGGCAAAGAAACACACACCCCATCAAAATACTGAAGAGCTAGGCTTTAATCCTTACCGTGTCATTTACATCCTAATCACGTATGCAAACGGCTTTGATCCGGCTCAGACGCCGAGTAACTCGGCGTCTGATCCGGATCAAAGTTGTTTGATATTCAGACAAAAGTAAATGATTCCGATGAAGTCTTTAAAGAAAGCAGACGAGAGTTTGATCAGGCGACGAAAGGGTTTGTTTAGGGAGCATAAATACTCCCCTACTTAGGGGCCTTTTAGCTCGAGCTCAAGCCTCGGGAACAATTTCACGCAGGAGGCGAGATTTCTTGTAAAACCATCCCCGACCATAATGCCTCCCCAACCCCCTAACAGATACACTCGGAGAGTCTCTGAAACCAATTAGAGGCCAATTAATTCAATAGAGAGGCAATTTGCCTCAATTTATAGGAAAGTACATTGCATGGATAATTTGCAATAATTTTCTGGTACGTTTGACGGGCAGGCATGGGTATTTTTTTTAAACCCTTCATAAAATCCCACCAGTCTGGGGGAGGGAGAGAAGGTTTTACCTCCTCCACCTACCGTCTGTTGTCAAAACCAACATCTGTATCACTCGAACTATTGAATATAACAATTCTAGCACGTGAATACCGTGCATATTAATAAGATGACAAATCGACGATTGCCAGCGTCATGACTATTGCATACAAGTCGCGCACGCAATTTTTAAGATTTGAACACGTCACCCGGTCTCAAATTTAAACTTTGAAAGTAAACCCCGAGAACCTACACATGTCAAAATCTTTCACACGACCTGTGTGTAGCCTTTCGCGTGTGAGACAAACTGTCGCCTGTGGAAATCCACCGTCTGTATGCTATCTAGAACATTTATTTCTTAAATTGATAATTTAAATGCCAAACCGTTTGGATACATATAAGACGCCAAGTAAACTCGCGTGTGGAACAAACTGTTACCTGTTGAAATCCATCGTCTGTATGATATCTACAACATTGTTTTCTTAAAAAGATGATTTAAATTTCAAACCGTTTGGATCCATGTAAGACGCCGAGTGAACTCGGCGTCTTATATGGATCCGAACGGATTGCAAAAACTTTGACATAATCGTAGGTATAATTAAAGATTTGAAACGTTAACAAAGGAAGAGTAATATATCTACACAAATAGCCGACGTTTTAACACCTATAGGAATTTATTTCTACATTTGCTAATATATACAGAGTTAGCCATATACATATCTAGTATCTATTGTGACCCTTCCAAGTGCAAAGACATTGTCAATTTTCGTGCCTTATAAATTACACGGGGGTAACTGAAATAAAATCTTCTCGCTCAAATTTCCATTTATTAATTTTAAGACTGACGGTCATTTTTAGCTTCGCTATCCGCTATACTGTTTCATTAACCAACAAAAGGTCTTATAGTCGAAAACTGCATTTCCATGGCATATTTCAGGTCGTTTTTCTTTATTACTTTGTCACTTAATGTTCAACGCAGTGTTCTCGGTAGATGAACAATTATCTAGTTTATAGAAAACACAGCCACGACATTGTTCAACTCTTTTTTTCTTCAACCCCACAACATATTAATTTCATACCCCGAAGACATATAGTTAAAATGAAATCATTATGTTCGCAAATAACGGCGACCAATGGGTGTGCTGAACAGTTTATAATTTTGTTTTCATATTTTTATTTCAAATGTAGACAGAATGTTAATTAGGCCTAATTCTAAACAGTGTCTGGTATACGGGACACTAGGTTCAATTGTATTACAATATGGGGGGACACGCTATTCTTTACCGTTTTAAAGGCTAACGCAACAAAAAACGCAATGCAAATAATATAAAGTCCATTTAGATTGGTTTCATTACTGCGATATTCAAACAGTTTGGAGCCGGATCAGACGCCGAGTAAAAAGAGCCGGATCAGACGCCGAGTAACTCGGCGTCTGATCTGGCTCCAAACAGTTTGTACAAGCACGATAAACGCGTTAGTTGATAAAGAATAACGTTTCACCGTATAATTGAAATAATTGGATTGACAAATAGTATTGTAATAACATAGGATCCCGATCAAACGCTGAGTAATTCAGCGTCTGATTATGATACTTAAATGTATTCGTAATTTTAGCGTGCAATCAGTTGTTTAACAGGGGACAGACTCGCGAACATTTTAAGGACACTTAATTGCCGAAATCTATATTTGTGCAGAAACGTATGTGTGTACTTTAACGTTTTACTATGCGTTGTTAAATACCAAGTTTCATTGACGAAACCCTACACTTTTTTCAACTTATATCCAGGTTGCTCTCAAAATGTTTCAGAATATATTTAGTTACTAATATACGCACTATCGAAACTGGGGCCCGTTTTATCAACGGACTGGTCGTAAGTCAAAACTTTAAAATTCTTTTAATTTCTGTTTTCTCTAGCTAACCCTGTCATGTGACATCATTTTGGAATTGTCTTTTCAAGACAATTCCAAAGAGATGT
>JAULCE010250518.1:0-11008 GCA_032359355.1 Macoma nasuta | reverse complement strand
AAGGCGGCGTCAGATCTGGGACTGCACTATTTTCAATGGCGCATTTAGGCGACTTTGGCGGTGAAAGAGTTAAGCAGCTCATTAACTTGGACATGTCGAAATATAACACGTGGAGTAAAGGTTTAAGTAGACCAGACGTCAAATTAAATAAGGTAAATGCATTACACTCTTCATGAAACTCGCTTCCTATCACACGTAATTAAAATACTGGTACCAATTGAACAAATACAAAAAGCCTAATTTTAAAACGTAACGGAATGTTAAGTTTTTTTCCCTCTTAGATATTGTCTGGCTTTCTTGCTCGACTATAAATACATACAATTGACTTGTCTACTAGCATTTACTTTTTTGAGTTTCCAAACATGTTTGCAAAGTCAAATAATTCGGAGAAGCAAATTAATTGTTGAACTTGCTTCATTTTGCATGGATCTTGTGGTAGCTGTGTGGTTGCCTCGTCATTTACCATTATATTTATATATTTATATTTATTCTGTCGAACAATGGGAAAATAATGAGCTTATAGAAAAGTCATTAAAACCGTAACTCCTATGGTCGACATTTGAGTCGTGTTTTGTCTCGAGGATTTCAAACACGTTTAAACACATTAGCCGAAACAACAATACTTTTGGTATCGAATTGTTTCAATTCACCTTAAACAATAGAGTTTCACATCTATTGACTTTTTACTTCAAATATAATTGTTATGAATGTATTGGCAAAGGGAAACACATACATATTTAATGGTTTAAAACATGTAGCATAACAAAGAGCATTCGCTTTTCATGAACAAATGCTCCATTTACAAATGTTTGTTTTAATGGCCTCCTACGTCAAAAGACGTATCTTTATTGTAGAGAGTTTGGTGAAAGAAATGCATATTGTGTTTTGAACAAATTAAATACCATCGGCCAGGTTTTAAAAACGCAAGTTATATTGTCATAAATCAAACTTTACAAAACGTATCAACCAATCAGTTTAATGAATAAATCAGCAATACCACTTACACAATTATTCAGATATAATGATCTTCACGATTATTATAAGGGTGATATTAATGAAAGAGGTGATCTTAAATCAATCAAGATTAGGATAGATAATAGTTCATATGCTCTTCTAGATGAAGTCATACTTTTTATGTAATCATTGAATGCATGTTTAGGTCAGTTGTTCAAAACATCATTGAACTTTAAGTTATTACACTATTGGGTAATGGATAATTACATGATTACCTAAAAGTGGTTTAACACTACTGAATATTATAACATTATCGGTAGAAATTTATTACAATTTTGAACGTATTGCTCAACTGAACATTTACTACATTATAAGACTCTACAAGTTTCTACAAGTTCCTTGCTGCGTCAATACAGCAACATTGTACTAAGTCTTTGTTGAAACAGATGGTCAACATGGTTTTCTTGTGACTTAATGATGCATGTCATTATTAGCTACATTTAATCGCTTTGAAGGCATAGGCCATTATTTTTACGTAGACGAATGCATTTCCTATCTAGAAAAGTCCATCATCATAAAACAAAGTTCTACAAGACACAGTACTCAGTCGCTCGTTTAAATTTTAACAAACATTGATTATCAATGAAATCATAGTGGTAAGCGTGTGGGTCCTAATAAAACGCCGAGAAAGTATGTGTCTTACTTGGATCCTATCCTCATTACGATCTATCAGCAGCAGGGTTGATGGTTAATATGCAATAAGTGATCTTGACTAAATTGCATCTCTTGTAAGATAGTCTATCTCTGGTGTATCAAACTGTAGTGGTAGTTATTTGTAAACAAATGGAAAGGGAGTTATTTGTTCCATAGCAAAATCAATACATGCAGTGTAATTTTGTCAAAATGGCACATGTATATTTAATCATTAACTAGCTAATCTCGACTTGAGCAAGGTATTCAAATAACTTGGATCAAAATCATATGACGTTATTCGGCGTCTTAACTCGATCCATGCTGTTTTGCATGCAGGCTACAGTTACACTTAAAGAAAAGCGGACAACGTTAACACTTCGAAGCAAAGACGTAACATAATATGGCTATGATTAACCTATTTTAGTGTACGCGTTATTGTTAAACGCCAGTGCACTTGAATGAAATAAATATACGTCGATGCCCGCAAAAAAGATGTAAGAGCACATTGTTAAAGGCGTTTGTGGCAGAAAGGGTGTCTTTTTTCAAATCATAATATTTTGCTTAAACTTGTATGTTGAAAGACCATTCAAAACCTTGTTAAAATATGAAATAAAAATAGGGGTCACCGATATTCTTAAGATTTTATTGACTCTTTTTTAGTGACCTAATTCACATTGTCTACGGTTTAGACCAATATAGAGTCATTTACCATTGCTCTTATAAAAAACGATTTATTAACTGCAAATGTAAAAAATGCATTTGCATTTTTCATATTGCATGTAATTAATCAAATTATAAGTAATAAATATGTATACAAAATAATTTAAGCAATCTAAACGTGTGTGAAAAGCTCGTACACTGATGAAATGTAACTCTCGCGAGACCTGCAAAAAATAATTCTAGCTCATGTTTCCTGAGGCAGCACTTTGTTAGATATACCATGCTTGTTTCTAACAGATTTTTTCAAATACCCTTTTCGAGTTTAGATTTAATTATGCGCCTTTTAAATTCAATGATATTATGATTTTACAGGAAATTTTGTTATTGCAATTAATGATTTACAAGATTTTTAAGAGACACGCATCCGTATCCTATTCCATAGCACTCGAAATGTAAAGCATTTCTATTAAGTGCCTGTAAAGTATAATAGTTTTCGGAAAAGCTGAACAATACATAACCTGAACACCATGTTATTTATGGAACTCTTGAAATGAAATTCAATAAGTAGCTAGTCCTCTAAGTGGTTCCATTACACCAATCAATATGGCTGCAATGTCGGTGTGATTGCAAACATCAATCAATGTTCAAGTGTTGTAAGAATGAGACGGTATGAAAAGACAAAAACACCCAACATAGGAATCGCAATTTTAGCTAGCTCATCAAAATTAGCCAACACAAAAACAACCTCTTTCATATATGCATATGTTCTATTTCACCATACATTGGCGGGCGTCATGATAAAATATGTACTCTTACATATTGCAAGGTGTATACCCAGATCAGTGTATGCACTTTTGAAGCAGATTTAAGCAAACGCTTTTGCACGTTTCTGTTATACATGATTTTTAAAAGCATTAATGGATCATGAGTATTTTCTCATAATGAGCAAATGTTTCATTTTCGACAATGTACTAAAACAAACAACAATGGTACTTTTGTTTCTATTAGATAGTCACCATTTTTGTCAAATGTATCATATTAGGTATAGGGTTAAGGTAGAAGGAGTGGTCCTTTTCAATGACGAAAATTTAACGATATGCCACATTGCGACTGGTCTGGGTATACAGTGTTTGTTCCCCTTCCCAATGGCGTCTGCCAAATATATTAGAAATATATCAAATTGTGCATAACCCTTTGGTAACAGTAGGAGGGACAACTTTACCCCGTTTAAACGCTTATTCAACAGGCGAAATGTAAATAATCTGAAAAATGACACTGTATAGTATCGCTGTAAGATTTAATAACGATGCGGCGCATAGCGTTCGTAATCAGATCAGGCGTCGAGTTAGGCGATGATATATTTTACTCCAAACAGTATGCATTAATAATATCATAGGGATTTGTCTTCTATTATCTTGCTCATGAATATTGTATTTGATAGACGATGATCGCACAAACAACAGTTATTAATGATCTAAAAGAGTTCAGTCTCTCTGTTTATTGAATTCTACCATTAGAGATTTTTCAAAATTGGCACCGTAATTAAACATACTTTTAACTAGGTGGGTATAGCTTTCAGAAATTGTTTAACTATGTCACCTAACACCTAAGGCACCTTTGGAATTTGACAACTCAAGATCAGTAGCGGCTACATATTAATTATTTCATATCATTGTTTTTGTAACACAGTATTATTTGATGTAGGGGCTCAAAATCAACAAATGTTGTTTATTTATATCTTTCATTCCATCTCGAATAAATGTTTAACATTAGTTCAAACGTGAGATTTTGAATTGGATTCCGTCATCCATACAATACACTCATTGTAACTCCAACATTAAATTCTCAGACGCACTTTGTTAATATACTGTTCCTGGATTTTTTTAATCATTCCTCCTACTGATATTGTGATCGTTATAGTAACTAGCTGATTAAGTTATTCAGGTTAAGGCCATCATAATTTTCCATTTACGTGTTGGGGAGCGAATGTGTATTGATTGTTTCAAGATAATGTTACAAACCTGATACCGATCGCTGATATTCGGAAAGGCATTTGTAGGGGATTTTTAAAATTTCTTCAGCATAGTAAACATTATGTCACGATAATTACTGCAATTAATACTGATTTGAACGATAAATACTGCCACAGTATGAGACCTGGCTCTTTAACGATTTTTACGTGAAGGTCGGGTTGGTTCTCGTGCATTTAAATAACCAACTCATTGGAATGTACAGATTCAGAATTAAACAGTTATATGTTTCGAATAGTGTCATGCTAGAATCCTAACGTTTTATAAGTAAGATAAGTAAGAGCATATATTTCTACACTCACTTCAACCAACTACTCAGTATATATCAAATACAATATTTAGAGGAAACACTGAAGTGGTTGAAAGAATAAAAACATAAAACTTCTTCGACCGACCTTAGATCGACCTTAGATCGACTCCAGGATTTGAGGTGTTCGACTCGGACGAGGCGTTGGTACTCAGTTCTTCAAATGGGTTTGCATCGCTGATAACCCCTTCATTCCGAACATGCCATAAGTCAATTGCAGATATTTAAGATATAAACTGTTCTCTAAATAAAATAAAATCAGCCCATTCTTGCAAAAACGTAACCTTAGACTCGAATACTAAGTATGACTCGAGGTTTCTTCCATTCTTGTAGTATGAAAATAGGTTCGTAAAATTCAAAGCGCCTAAATGATTGAAACACTGAAAACAATTTGAGTATTGCATTAATTTTTGCGATTTCAGTTTCCTGCTTATTTAGATAGTATATATATTTACAAGGATAATTAATAGTTCGATGACTTGTTAATCAGAATTATCTGATTTTAATTTTCATGAAATAACCTGAAATTCAAATACTTAATTAAGAAGCTGAAATAGCCAACTGACCTGAATTTTATTTCCACCTTTAATGTAGTCGTTGTAAATGTCATATTAATATACACAAAAAATATCATAACAGGCATTTGCTAACAATGGATAATATCAAATGGAAGAATTGTACCTCCCTTGATATTTACAAATTGATTGTTGATGTACGGATTCCAACATTAACCCTAAACCGAGTTAAACCCCAAGTGGTGTTTTTGCCACTGACCGTTCCTAGGCAGTACTCCTGTCTTCACCCTAGCATTCCGTCTGTTAGCTGTCCTTGTGTGTCTATTATATGTTGTGTGTGTTTGTGCGCGTGTATGTGCGAGTGTGCTGAGAATGAACTTGTTTCTGTACAGTCTGTTTGGTTGGCTGTCGGTTTTGAATGTGGTGTACAAAAAACATCTGAAAGGATGATGATGGAAATAGAGTAAGATTAGGCGCCTCTAAACTGGTACCCACCCCCAGTGGCGTTCAAGGCGATACTTCGAACTTTACCCTAGATTTATGTTTGTTGTTGTCTATGCGTGTCTTCTAAATATAGCGTATGTTTGGACTCGAGTGTATGTGTGTGTGCGCGAATATGAATGTGCTGAGAAAGTACTTGTGTCTGTGGTGTTCGGGTGACTGTTTGCTTTGTATGTGGTGTGTCCTGCAAGACATTCTTATCTACTTTTACTTACACATTCATATAAGTACAGAACAAGTATTTATCCATTCTCTTCGTTCGTAAAATGTGTTCTTTTTAAAATTAAACTAGTCATAGACATAGAATTAGGTAACTATACAGTTAGGGTAAGCATATTTTATTATTCATATACAGTTTAATGCAATATTTATTTACATTGAATGTCTTGAAGTAACGATATCGTAACAATAGCCAAAAATGTAGTAAACTTGAGCTAATCGTCGACATCTGACCACACGGTTCCGAATTTTCGAAACAAATATACACAACGTTTTATTCCTGATGTTTCTCTTTCAAATGAATGGATAAACCTTCAGGGTCATACAATCATGTTGAGTATAATACCTGAAATTGAAATTTGAAATTGAAACATACCATCCAGAAACATTTATATGAACCGGCAATATCCAGATGAAATATTCCACTTATGAGGCAAAACAGGGTGTTCCCTATAAAGGGTACCTAACTTAAAGCGAGTTTCTGTAACGCAACAGTTCACCATAATTCATAAAGTGTTGTTACTATAACAAAAGTATGAATGAACACAGGTTGGAATTGCAGTATCAGTTTTTGATAAATTATCTGATAACCAGAGTAGGTCGCCTTATTTGAAATAACACTAGTCTATTCGGTATACTGTGCAAAAGTGTTTAAAGAGGGTTTTGAAAAATAAATGTATGCTTGAATCAAACACCTATTCAGCTGTTCCATCGTGATAGGTTCAGGTAAAACATACACTGTTTCATCAATTGGATCAAAGTTCGGAATTTTTCCTGAACTCTTGTGTTTTGCTTACAAATGTGCAAAGTATTCACGATAACAGTTCTGGGTTTCTGCAGATGAATTACCGGGGAGTTCATATTGTTAAAATGTGAAAGCAACATAATATTTTATTCGATTTTATTTTCCTTGCGGAAGGTTTCTTACGTAATCTTTAGGCATTCATACACCTGTTATTAAATATCCGGCACCTATTATTTGAAGCTGTTGATGTCATAACTTTAAAACATTGATGCCTTTCGAAGACACCATTTTTGGTTTGCAACTTTCTCTTTTTCCTGGAAAAATCTCCATTATTTACTTTTACGGAACATTTCATAAGCAGTTTATTTCATTTTCCTGAGAGTGTCATTATTTCGTCTACTTTGCAAAATTGATATAATTTAAAATCTAACCATCAATTCTCTAATTTCTCAACTGTAATCAATACATATATTAATGTCGCATATAAGGCATATGCACATTGTGGGCACAGTTAAACTTGGAGAAAATCTTATTTTTCTACAGTGATCACTGTTTCGCTTTAATTCCAATGTAAGCTTATTCTTCTCGTCGTTACTATGTCAATGTTTCCGCTCTAAATAATGTATCTCTTTTTCTATGGCATGCATATGGTAAAAGTTAATAACATAAGTTCTTAAAATATGTCTATAAAATTCATGGAAATGAGATGTTGCATTCGATTGTATTCTAAAATAGTATTAGTTATACATTTACTGCTGATGTGCATGACGATTTACGAGGATTATAATGTCACCTCAGCCGTTAGGCGAGAAAAGGCATAACCTTACCGGCCGGGAATAAATGTCGCTATGTAGAAGTAGTTTAACAATTTTATTGTTCTGTAAAAGTTTCAATCGTTTTTTTATAATATATATTAAATTGCATTTTAATATCTCAACAGATTTCCCCTTAGGCGACTCAATATTACACATATGCCGACATTTGACGCCAAACTTTTTGGAATTTGTTATCACGTTGTGTTCTAAGACATTATTCACTGTGTAAAGTCATGCGAATTTATTCAAATTCTTCTTTAATTTGATAGCATGTTTGACGTTATTTCTAAGCAGCAGAATTGTGTAAAATAAAAAAAAAGTATTGAAGCGACGGGTCGGCAGTTTTGTTTTAAAAAGCAAATGTTAATTCTGAGTCAAAAGCATAAGGACTTCAGGTTGTTCATCACCATTGATCCTTCCAACATCATAGTTCTTCAAACGGTCAAACACAATTTCCACAGATGTACGTTGAGAACCCCGCATTTTACTTCTACTCGTGTTTTTACCCATGGATGATTCACCGCAATTGTTTCTAGCAGAACATAAATTACCATTAATGTGTTGGAAAATGAGAGGATAATGATCTCAGTGAAAAGTCGCTTAGGCCTTATTTTCAGTTTTGAGCAGCTGTGATCACATTATTAGGAGCATTTCAAACTAAGTATAGAGGGGAGGATTAGCACAAACACGGTTTGTGTGTTAACTGATTTTCGATTCTATAAAATCTCTTATGTGAGTTGAAGCTGGTTCAGATAGTAGTATTTTTATGAGAACACTTTTCTCAACCAATATTAGTGTTGTGCGTGACAAAAAGAATAAATTTGTTACAGAAAATCAAATTTAGTCTATAACCACTTCATTATCTGAAAATATACGATGTTGCCTAAATGTAAGTATTGGCATGCAAAGTTACCTGAAACTGCCATCGCATCAGTGTCTCTATCAAATTTCTGTTTGATATATATACATGTATGTACGTAAATATAATGTGATATTCTTAGCTATTGCGTTGTATGGATATTCCATTTAGCTAATTAAAATAACTGTAATGGTTTGTACAGGTTTGATATAGAATATAGGCGTATTCAATTTATCTGTGACTTGTTTATATATAAATAAATGTTCCTCCAACAATGTCATCTAATCCGCAGTTTGAATTATCTATAATGCGGTTTAGAAAAGTTGCAATGACAATGTTATTATCAGGACTAAATATACGTATCCAATGCTAAAACTCGTTTTTCTTAACAAACACTACGTTGTGACCATTCCTTAGAGTTATCTTGAACAACCCCCACAATTTTAATGAATAATCAAACACATCAGGTTAAAAAGCTTTTTTTGTAGCGATACAAAGCATGATCCAGTCCCATATTTTAATTATAGCTATTGGTCTGAATCTATATAGTCAGAAATGGCTCATTGGTGGTAACCACAATGCACCACTCTATCTACCTTGCATAATATATGCTTCAGATAAAAGTGTGAGTTTTCTGAAAATTAGTCTTAACCCTTTCACTCATGACCCGAATGCACACACTTTAGATTCGAATGAGACAGCGAGTAACTCAGCGTCTTATCCGGATCCAATCTGTTTGACACTCGTCTAAATCAGTTAATCTGTGAAGTTTGTAAAGGAAGCAGGCGAAATATTGCGTATACGCAGAACTGCTTCCGGCATTTAAGGCGTTAAGGATATGAAGTAAACAATGCCTCTGTAAAATGGCGGCACGTTCTCCGACCATTTCTTTCCAATTTCAATACTATAAATGTCTGACCGACTAACAGTTTTAGGCCAGCGTGCTCCAAAGTTCTGTGTGGAAGATTCGTCGAAGATAAGCGCTAACTTAATTCCAATTATCGATCTCTGAAATAATAATATAGGAGTAATGAAGCACACGTCAGTTATCTGTTTTGTCATTTTATTTTTACATGAGGACTAGCATTTATTTATTAACAAACGAAAATATTTCGGAGTCATTTTATTACTTCAGGATATATTCTAAAATGCATGCCGTGCACCATCATCTCCTGATCAGGATATTTATTTTGTGCTAAAGAAGTTGATGGTAGAAAAGCTATAAAGGTTTTTTTCACGGGAGAAAATAGCGTATTCGGTTTTGCAAAGCTTGCAAATATAGAGAACAATCGAAGTCTTTGGACAAGAGCCCCATATAAGGTGCGTGACGCAATCGCTTAAACTCTAAGTTTACAACAATTCTATATGATGTGACCATTCATTAGAATCGCCTTTCTTAGACATAGGGTTTGCTAGAGAAATAGAAAATAACAGGTCAGTGCCGTAGATGGAAAAGTTTATCTTGTGAGGCGTATGAAGACAGGTTTTAGTGAGCTTTAGCGAGCCAAAACGTCTTCCATAGCTGAATCAGATGATTTTTCCATCTACGGCACTGACCTGTTATTCGATTTATTCTGTCATCATCATAATCATTTTTCGTCGACATATTTTGATGAAAAACTGAAATTTACCCCACCCCCTAATTTTTCATTGAAGCGTTGTCGTTTTGCACATAAAAAAACGATATCGATCGCTTCCCGAGTGGAATCTACCATGAAACTGTTCAAGGACTTGGGTGAATGTACTTGTTGAGATGTTCAATTCACCGACAGAATATCAGGCAACCTTTTTAGCAAAAGTCTGTTCCAGTGAATAGTACACTAATTCATGGACGCTTTTTTAAACCAAACTTTTCCCCACTCCCACATAAGTGGAATGTTTTAACAGAAAACCCATCTACGTTAACTTAATAACGGTTAATTCCATGAAAATATATGTATAGACCCCACCTCATTTGAAAATTATTCAGCTGTTTATTAAATGAAGCATGAAAAAGTAGTTACTGTTCATGACAGACAGGAACAGAACAAAATGTTTAAAAAGAAAGCAGGAAATAATCGTCCCATTAATATTTCTGACTCACATCGGCAACTGACCTGTAATTAGATACAGCCGTCCATCACATGTATTCCGATATTAAAAAAACGGGTAAGGAGTTCATCGATGTAAGGAGGTTGACAGTCATTGGGCAAATAACAGAATGATAAAATTGGAGATTCCTTAATGGTAAAGGTAGAATAATAAATATAATAAGTAAACGAAAACACTGAACTAATTTACGCAATTCAGTGGAAACGTTATTCAATTAAATCGCAATGACATCCACACTCGCTTTTTAACGGCTAGTAACGGTATCTGTGGCGACTACACTGGTAGTCATGTAAATATTATTTACAACGTCTCCTAAGTTGTCGCTCCGAGTTCTATTACGAGTTTGTAAAAATCCTTTTTTGGGTTATAGAAATTACGTATCACTTCATCTGATTTGAAATATAGCAAAATGACGAGTTCCTTCTACAATGTCAGACTCAACTTCCTCTTACAATGCAAAGAAGCCATAAATAAACCCTGTCTGCGAAAATATGTATTTTTTTACACTGTAGCCTTTGAATAAATTGTTGTTTAACTCTTTCACCACCAAAGTCGCCTAAATGCGCCGTTGAATATAGTGCAGTCCCAGATTAGACGCCGCCTTTTAAGGCGGGGTCTG
>JAULCE010250407.1:0-11008 GCA_032359355.1 Macoma nasuta | reverse complement strand
TTCACCCTTACTTTATGTCTGTTATATGTGTCTTTGTTTGTCTTCATTGTTTGTGTTTGAAATTGTATGGGGGAATACATGTAAAACGACTTATAACACATTTTGATCTGCATTATAATTGTTTACTTATTGGCAGTTAAGCTTTAATTTTTCTCCTTAGTTTTACCTACGATTTAACAACTCTCCTTTACGAAGTTTGAGCTAGTGCGGTTTTGGTGTCCGTGGAGTTTTTGATATATTTTTTTCTTAATTGGTACTTCTACGCTTGATTTTTTATACTCAGTCATACATTTATTTTTTATCTATATTTTTCTTATTTCCGCCTTAACTTGAGCCAGTGTGATTGTAATGTCGGTGTAGAAGTAGCATTTTGCTGTTTAAACGACTTTTACATTACATTCTTACGACAATTTAGCTTAATCATTAATGTGCTCCCGCAGGGTAAGTTAGCTTTTAAATGTGGATCTTGTAGGGTGTATGTATTTGACATATCTTGCATGATTTATTTTCTACTTTCATACAATGGTAGAGCTAAGCGAGATGAAGTGAAGTGTACAATAACAAAACACTCTAATTTGCTTAATTACAGAGGCATTGACCTTTGTTACCTTTTTTGTCCAGATCATTACTTGAAAACTGCTCGATGAAATTTCATATTACTTCACATGATGGTAGAATTCTTTGTTACTTTTTCTTGTCCGGAGCATAATTTAATAACTACTGGATGGAAATTCATATTACCTGTTATAATGGTAGAACTCAATGAGAGGAAGTGCAATGTATAAAAATCATAACGCTTATTTGCTTAATTATACAGAGTTATTGCCCTTGAATATTTTTTCTTGTCCGGGCATAATTTAGAAACTACTGGGTGGCCTTATATAACTTCATACAATGGTAGAGCTCAATGAGAAGAAGTGCAGTTTTAATAAACAATTACTCTGATGTGGCTTATTACAGAGTTATTGACCTTTTAACTTTTTCTTGTCCGGAGCATTCCTTAAATATTACACGATCGAGTTTCATATTACTTCATATTATGGTAGAATTCAATTAGAGGAAATGCTCTTTATAAGAACCATAACTCTAATTTAGTTTTATTACCGAGTTATTGCCTTTTGATACTTTTTCAGGTCCGGAGCATTCCTTAACAACTACTGGATGGAATTTCATATGACTTCATACAATGGTAGAACTAAATGAGATAAAATGCTGTGTACCAGAGCCATAACTCTCATTTGCCTTATTACAATGTTATTGATCTTTGTTACTTTTTTCCGGAGTATTCCTTGAAAGCTACTGGATCAATATTCATATGACTTCATACAATGGTAGAACTCCATTGGAGGAAGTGTAGTGTGCAAGAACCATAACTTTAGTTTGGGTAATTACCGAGTGTTACCTTTTGTTACTTTTTTTTGGTCGGGAGCATAGCTTAAAAACTACTGGGTGGTTTTCATATAACTTCTTACAAAGGTAGAGCTCAATGAGAGGAAGTGCAGTGTACAAGAACAATAAATCTTATTTGCTACAGGGTCATTGATCTTATTTACTTTTTTCTTGCCCGGATCATACTTTAAAACTACTGGATGGAATTTCATATTACTTCAATTAATGGTAGAACTCAATGAGTGATAAAGCAGTTGCAAGAACCATAACTCTAATTTTCTTTGTAACGGAGTTATTGCCATTTGTTACCTTTTCTTGTCCGGAGCATGATTTAGAAACTACTGAATGTAATTTCATATCACTTCATACAATGCAAGAGCTCAATGACAAGAAGTGCAGTGTACAAGAAAAATAACTCTAATTTGCTTAATTACAGAGTTATTGATATTTTAACTTTTTCTTGTCCTGAGCATTCCTTGAAAGCTACTGGATCGAATTTCATATTTCTTCATATAATGGTAGAAATTAATAAGAGGAAGTGCACTGTACAAGATCCATAACTCTAATTTGCTTAATTACCGATTTATTGCCTTTTGTTTCTTTTTCTGGTCCGGAACATTTTTTAAAAACTAGTGCAGTGTACAGAAGCCATAATTCTTATTTTCTTAATTACAATGTTATTGATCTTTGTTACTTTTTTTTTGTCCGGAACATTACGCGAAAGCTACTGAATGGATTTTCTTATTTCTATATACAGATAGATCTCAATAAGAGGAAGTGCATTGTACATGAACCATACATCTTTTTTGCTTAACTATACGGAGTTGTTGCCCTTTGTTACGTTTTCTTGTCCGAAGTTTCTTGTCCGGAGAATAACATGAAAAGAAATTATTGATGGAATTTCATATAACTTAATACAATGGTAGAGCTCAATGAGAGGAAATATAGTGTACAAGAACAATAACTCTTATTTGCTTAATTACAGAGTTATTGACCTTTGTTACCTTTTTCTTGTCTTGAGCATTCCTTGAAAACTACTGGATGGATGGAAATTTATTTTATTTCAAATAATGGTAGAACTCAATTAGAGGAAGTGCATTGTACACGAACCATAACTCTAATTTGCTTAACTACGGAGTTATTGTCCTTTGTTACTTTTTATTGTCCGGAGCATAATTAGGAAACTACTGGATGGAGGTTCATATAACTAAATACAATTGTAGAGCTCAATGAGAAGAAGTACAATAATAATGACTCTAATTTGCTTAAATACCGAGTTATTGCCTTAAATTGTTACTTTTTCTTGTCCGGAGCATGACTGGAAAATTTACTTGATGGAATTGCATATAAATGCATACAATGATAGAGTTCAATGAGATGAAGTTCTGCGTACAATATCAACAACTCTTATTTGCCTAATTACAGAGTTATAGACCTTTGTGACTTTTTCAAGTCTTGATCATTTCTTGAAAACTACTGGATGGAATTTCATATTACTTCAAATAATGGTAGAACTCAATGAGAGGTAGTGCATTGTACAAGAAATATAATTTATTTGCTTAATAACAGAGTTTTTACTTTTTCTCGTCCGAGCTTAACTTGAAAACTATTGGATGGAATTTCATATAACTTCAAACAATGGTACAGCTCAGTGAGTAAAAGGGCAATGAACAAGAACCATACCTCTAATTCACCTAAATACGGAGTGTTTGGCCTTTCCTTACTTTTTCTTATCTGGAGCATAACTTAAAAACTACTGGATGGAATTTCATATAACTTCATACAATGGTAGAACTCAATAAAATGAAGTGCATTGTACCTGAACTACAACTCTAATTTGTTTAATATTGGCGTTATTGACCTTTATTACTTTTTTTGTCTGGAACATAATTTTGAAACTACTTGATGGATTTTTATATTACTTCATACAATTATAGAGCGTAATGAGAGGAACGCAGTGTACAAGAACCATACCTCTAATTTTTTTTAATAATCGTGTTTGTCTATTTTTTTGTTAAACCTTGCCCCATTTCATTAAAGGCTGCTGTTTGGGGGTATTAATCATCTTTAGTGATATTTCTAGATTTATTTACTTTCATTGTTGAAAAGACAACAGCTGGCATGTACATAATATTATAATTGTTTAGTGGTGAACTATAAAGTATGTTGTTTACTTCATTCTTACTACTGAGGCTTTATCTCATGTTAACCATATAAAGAAAACGCTGTCACAGAACGAACCATTACTCTACGTCTGTTTGTAGATACATCATTCATGTACATCATGGCATGTCTGTGTATACTGAGGATCTATCAGAATCGTCACCCAGACATCAGCGCCAAGTCCCACAGTTCCTTCTTTGTCATGGCTCTCATCATCCTCTTAGCCGTAATAGGAATGGTAAGCTGGGGGATTTATCATTTAGCGTATAGAGCAGAATTAGATGTTGTTCTTTGCAAAAATTTCACATTACATTTTTTCTTCAATATTTGTTTGAACAATTCCTGGTAAGAAGCCTGATGAGTTACTCTGAGTTACTGTTTGCAAAGATTTCACTGATTTGCCCGCGCATGCAGAAAGTTCAACTAAATATTGTTCAAAATTTGGAACCATTGACCTTTTTCTAGAATAGAATCATGATAAATAGAGATTACATATTTTCTTTACTATACCAAACCACCATTTTTTGCAAAATTAATGATTGACACTTATCAAATAGAATGACATTTTTGTATGTAGAATGGTCATTCTTGGAGTAAAAACTTTTCACCGGTTTGCATCCAAATTTAAAATTGTTAGTTGTGACTGCTTTTGGATAAAATATTTTAATGAAATAAGTAACAGAAATGTTCAAATAACCTTGTGCCTTTGTCAAGACCCTTATATTAAGACTACTATTTGTTGCAAAACAATGAAGTTCCTTATCAAACACTGCCTTCTTAGGTGGCGTCTGTTCTGGGACTGCACTTTTTGCAATGTTGACTAGAGTTAACCTTTTACTCCATAGGTACACCTTTTGACACCTAAGTAGCAGATGACTATTTTAAATATCCAGTAATGCTCCATATACAGATATTAAAATTAGTAGTCTTCCTTTCTTCTAGATAATCTTACTGTTTTTCATAATCTTAAATATTCTTTCATTGTGAATGTGTCTACATGATACTTTTCATTGTGGGTCAGTTTAAATATAGCACATGAGGTAATGGGTCAAGTATATCAGCTTGTTGTCATGGTTTCCTTGTAGGTGTACGGGACGAGTGTTTTCTGGATCATATTTGCCTTATTGTACATGATAGCCTCCCTTCTCCTCAGTATACATCTGTATTACATGGGAAGGTGGAGACTAGGTAAGTAAAAGCTACATAGGCAGGATGAACCTAGGTAAGTAAAAACTACATGGACAGGTTTGACCTAGCTAAGTAAAACTACATCGACATGTAGAACCTAGGTAAGCATATATTACATGGGCAGGTGTAACCTAGGTAAGCATAAACTAAATGGAAAGATTGAAGTTATGTACGCATAAACTTTATGGAAAGATGGAACTTATGTAAGCATAAAACATGGACAGGTACATCATAAGTAAGCATAAACTACACTGGAGAGCATGACATACTGTTAGCTTAAACGTCATGTGGGGATGGAACCTAGGCTAGCTTCAGCTTCCTGGGCTGGTGGGACCTATAGGTTAGCATTAACTTCACGGGAAGGCAGAACCTAAGTAAGCTTAAACTGCAAGGACCCATTGAACTTAGGTAAGCTTTGATCATTGCAATAGCATTTGAAACCTGCTGTATGAAACTTAGTTTTAGCCAGCCAATTTTGTATATCATGAAGCACTCAAAATTATTCGAAAAAGGGGCAATTCTGTGAACCCTGACCATAGTGCTCATAGATCAGCAGAAATATGGTCCTTCCTTTGATTATAGAACCATTGCTGTAACTAATATTGAAAATACCCAAATAAATCCTTATCAATGCTGTAAAATTATGTGTAACGTTTTACTTTATAGTTACGCATTTTGACACCTCTGTAGCAGATGTTCTTTGAAAAATTTGCTGGAAAAGTAGCATCTGTTCATGATTAGTAAATAATGTTTGTTTTTCAAATATATTGAAAGTTTGCATGTTTCTTTCTATTGTGGATGTGTTAACTCATAGCATATGAAAAAACGACTATTTTCTCTTGTAGATCGCTTTGTATTCAAGAGACTGTGTGAGCGGGTCAGATTAGACAGTATGACCTGCAGCACACCTGTGTACCTGGTAGGTGCCATATAAATTAAACATGTGCCATGCATTTGATGACTTTCTGATGCTTGGCAGAATGATTTAAGAAGACTTTCAGGTATATTGTCTACCGCAACGTTTAGACCATCATTTTATTCTTCAAAATAATCCATTTTTAACCTATTATCAAATATCATCATTAATATTTCCAAATCTTTTGTTATTAACAACTTGATTTGAATAAAGCGTAAATAAACAAAGAAAACAACATTTGTTCTTATGACTACCAAAGCAATAGATTTTCCCTACAGTTGGTAGTTATCACATGTATGATGTACTCCATTGATACATGCATTTTGACATCTCTGCAGCAGATGGCTATTGAAAACATTTTTAGAAAGTGGAATACTAGCTCATGATGAGTAACTGCTCCATTTTGCACAATGTTTTCAAATTCATTCAAAAAATAGTGTTCTGCATTCTCCCAGATACTCTCCCTATTCATCACGTACTTTCATAATAAATGAGCCAAAAATAAATTATTGAGTTAAAAGTTAACATTTTTTCTGCTTAAAAATTACCAATATCTCAAATCTTCATCTGCTTCACTTTCAAACTTTGCCTGATTCGGCTAAAAATGGATGAAATTATTTTCGGTTTGTTAGATCACCTTGGATCAAAATGAGATGCTGTGTTACAATATATTATCTTGAAATTTGACACTTAAGACTTGGTCTGCTATGAGCATTTACCATTTACCCTCATTTATACACCATTTTACACCAATAACTTTTGAAAGCATCGTGGGAAATGAATCACAGACAAACTGCAGGTAATTTGGTTACCATTAGTTTTGTTCAAAATTTCAACACTGGATATCCCATTCAATGACTTTTGCCACTGAACAACAATTGTATGAGCCAGTTAAACAATATATGTATCACTGGCAGACAAAATTAGGTGTGTTGCAATAAAATTGAAGTCAATACCTAAGATTGAATTTTGTGTATTAGCATGATCATGACTCGAGTCACTTTGTGAAAGCCAGGCCAAATGCTTATGCTTATTCTCGTCCGATCGATCACAGCCTGACCTATTGGTTAAAAAACTTTGAAATGAACTATGTGCTCAAAACTCAGAATTTGAACCTTCTGCAGTCACTTCAAGAGACAATTATTTTACAAAATATATATTTATATAAGCAATTGAATTGTTTAAAAGTGACCAAATTGTGTCAGTAAAGTCTTTTTCAGCACATAATGTAAGAAGTAAACTGAGTTCAAAATTAAATTTTGAGCACGGAGTAAATTTCAAATTTTATAACCTTGCTATTATGGATCACAACAGCACTTGCTTTGGTAACCCTTTACTCAATAAAATTATATTAAGGTATAGAAAACATTGTGAGAAATTGTGCATTTGTGCTCATTTATATTGAGCCCTGGTTAAAGTGCGATCTTAATTTTATTTGTAGAGCAGAATGGTCTTGCTGATCTTCGGAACCCTCATTAACTGGGCCATGTAAGTATTGTTTTAAGATACTTTGTTCTGTAGCTGCCCAGTGAGGAAATATTCCTAATTGCTTTGCAAACTGTGAAGACAGAGGCAAGCCATATAAGAATGTTTTTGATTTAACACTTTACCATAGAGTGCTGAAATCTCTGTCTGCTCTGACTCTTGTCTGTTTGGTTATTTTAACTATGTCCAATTAACTTTAGAATTAGGTAAAATTATTGCCTGAGTGTCATACGCCTTGGATTCAGATCAGATGCTGAGTTACTCTGCGTCTGATCTGGGTCCAAGCTGTTTGCAATTAACATCCTAGACATGAGTAGCTGTCTAATAATAACAGTATATATGTCCCATTGTCGTTGATGCTCTTATCAGGTTAGGATGTTTTTGTTGCATTCATTGTGGTTTAACAATAAAACTTTTTTTTATCATTTTTAATGGTGGTAGGACAGCTGATCTTTTCCAACTAACATGTTAGTTGCTTAGCTCTTATAAAGTGTGCTACCAGTGAAAATGAAAAAAAACTGTTTAACCCTCATAGTACAGTAAAACCTCTGTAAGCCGGACACTATTCAACAACAAATGATGTGTTGTGAATACAGGTGTCTGCTTAAAGCAGACTGGAAGTAAAGCAGAAAGCTCCTACGAGAGCTTTCTGTATTACTTTCTGCCTACATTTAGCTGTAACCTGTCTTAAATGCCACGTTTTAGTCAAATTTTCAGTTAAGAGAGTGTCCGGTTTAGAGAGGTTTTACTGATATTATATTGTACGAAAAAGACCAGACAATTGTTATTTTTAGCTCGACTGTTTTTTAAAGAAAAAAAGGCGAGGTACTGTGATAGCCTTGGCGTCGTCAGCGTCTTCGTCTTCTGTTTCTGCATCTGCATCCCAAAACATTAACCTTACCTCATAACTCAAAATCCTAGTAATAATACGCATATCTATTCAAAATCACATAACTCTGGCTTTAATAGTTACTCAGTTATGCCCCTTTTATTGACTTAAAATTTAGACTAACGTTGGCATTCGCTCTGCGGTGCTCTTGTTTGGTTCAAGATTTTCCAATAAAATTTGGTACACATTTTTCGATGAATAATATTTTTTATGCATGTCTATACCAAGTCAGATAACTTTGGTTTAAAATATTTTTCAGTTCATCACAAAACTTTTAACAGACAAGCATTGCCTTTCGCTTCATGGTGCTTATTTAGTATTTTGATTGCAGTACACTATCCCTATAGATGGTCTTTATGAACTCTGTGTTGCACAGGATCTTTGGAAACATTGGAATCGAATAATGAGCAAATGCTCCATTTTTATACCCCCACAAATGAAATTTGGGATTTATATAGAAGTAACCCTGTCGTTCGGTCGGTCTATTTGTCGGGCGGTCTGTCTTCTAAAATTTGTCCGGAGCATAACTCAAACACTACTGTAGCTAAGTTGATGAAACTTCATATGAAGATAGACCTAGATGAGAGGAAGTTCAGTGCATAAGAACCATAACTCTACATTTATTTTGAAAGAAGTTATTCCCCTTTTTACTTTTCGTCGCTTGATTTTGTCCGGAACATAACTTCAATACTTATGTTGTTAGGTTGATGAAATTCATATGTGGATAGACCTTGATGAGAGGAAGTGCAATGCACAAGAACCATAACTCTGCTTGCTCTTTGAAATGAGTTATTCCCGTTTGTTATTTTTGGTCTTTTGATTTTGTCCGGAGCATAACTCTAATACTAATGCTGCAAGTTTGATGAAACTTCATACAATGGTAGAGGGCAATGAGAGGAAGTACAGTGAACAAGAACCGTAACTCTTATTTGCTAAATTTTGGAGTTATTGCCCTTTGTTACTTTTTCTTGTCCTGAGCATAACTTGAAAACTACTGGATATAATTTCATATACCTTCATACAATGGTAGAACTCGATGAGTGGAAGTGCATTGTACAAGAACCATAACTCTAATTTGTTTATTTACGGAGTTATTGCCCTTTGTTATTTTTTCTTGCCCGGGGCATAACTTAAAAACTACTGGATGGAATTTCATATAACTTCAAACAATTGTAGAGCTTGATAAGAGGAAGTGCAGTGTACAAGAGTATTTTGCTTAACGGAGTGATTGTCCTTTCTATATGTGTTCTTTTTATTGTTAAACCTTGCCCTTGTTTACTAAAGGCTGCTGTGATGGGATATTAATCACCTTTAGTGATATTTCTCATTCAAAATTGGCGTTTTCCTTTCTCCCAGATAAGCCCACTTTCTACCTTATACAGGCCTACTTTCATGATGAATCTTAAAATTTCATATGAGGTAATCTGTTAAATGAGGGAGTTATTTCGGGGGGTTTGCTAAGTGATAAACATGTCATTATGTCCCTTTCTCTTGTTATTATTCAACTGAAGTGTGTTTACAGTGGACAGAAGAGAAACTACACTGGGGCCAATTAGTGGTCAGTTGTTTGATCTTTAAAGTTGATGATTGACATGAGGCGTGTGTTCGGATGATAGAGAGAGAAAGGCTAGGTTGAATGTGTACCAGGGGAGTAGTCGTTTAGTTTTAGAGGAATAAAGAAGTGTTTTTGCAGTGTTCGTCAGTTTGTGTAAAAATAGAAAACAAATTATTAGTTATGTTTTTGAAACATTCAACAAATCGACCCGTTACTTAATATGCTATATATAGACCATTACACCACGTGCTATATGTGCTAAATTAATGTTGAAAGCTGTGACAGAGATTGTTGCATTGCTTTTGTTTTGCATTAAGTGACCACCTGTCATTGATAGTCACTATGATATCTTATTTGATGTCCGCTTAGACAAGTTTGACTGTGGTATATTCAATCATGCTTGTTCTTTGAACATTAGTTCACAGTGCTTTATATGGGGGTGCATCTTTCCCGTGGTCGTTTGGCAGTCTGTTATTGGGTGCTTTCAAAGCCAATTTGCTTGTTAGGGCCCCCATACATCAGTGTGGGGCCCTATAGTAATCACCCTGTCTGTGTGTCAGTCTGTCTGTCAGTCTGTATGTCAGCCCGTCCGTTTTTTTGTTTCTTCAATAACTTTAGTATTTCTCAATGGAATTTGATAAAACTTCATACAATGGTAAAGCTCAATAAGAAGAAGTAACTCTAATTTGCTTATTTATGGACTTATACCCCTTTGTTACTTTTTCTTGTCCATAACTTGAAAACTATGGGATGGCATTTTATATAACTTCATACAATGGTAAAGCTCAATAAGAGGAAGTGCAGTGTACATAAAAACATACTCTAATTTGCTTATTTACGGAGTAATTGCCCTGTGTTACTTTTTCTTTTCCGGAGCATAACTTGAAATATATGGAATGGAATTTCATATTACTTTATACAATGGTAGAACTCAATGAGCAGAAGTGCAGTGTTTAAGAACCATAACTCTAATTTGCTTATTAACGGTGTTATTGCCCTTTGTTACTTTTTCTGGTCCGGAGCACAACTTGAAAACTACTGGATAGGATTTAATAAAACTTCATACAAGTGTAAAGCTCTATTAGAGGAAGTGTAGTGTTTAAAAGCAATAACTATAATTTTCTTAATTATGGAGTTATTGCCCTTTGTTTCTTTTGCTTGTCTGGAGCAAAACTTGAAAACTACTGGATGGAATTTCATAAAACTTCATACAATAGTAGAGCTCAGTGACAGGAAGTGTAGTGTTTACGGATTGATGAATTATCAAGAAATTATGCTGATTTTCTTTTGACGTATAATGAGAGCATTAACTGTTGCCTTATATGCATTCCTATAAATAATCAGAACTCCTCCCTTGTTTACTGACCTATGGCGGTAGGGGATATAGCTGCCCTTCAGACTTTAATGCTGTTATTTATTGGCA
>JAULCE010250296.1:0-11009 GCA_032359355.1 Macoma nasuta | reverse complement strand
AAGAAGTGGAAGAAGAATAAGAATAACTACAAATACAATATGTCTCCCCCTTCAGAGAAGGGGAGACATAATAACAGAAGTACACGTAATTAAATAAACTCTGGCTTTTCCGAAACCCTATCATTTGGAGTAAATGTTGTTGCTAAAAAGTGAAGTCCCTGGTCAGATGCCGCCTTCCAAGGCGGGGTCTGATCTGGGACTTGCTCATTTGTGTGCAATGTCAACTTCAGTGGTCTATGGCGGTGAAAGGGTTAAACACCAGTTCTACTTGCTATAATCCATGTTTTCCTTTCTACTAGATAATCATCATATTTATCTGGTACTTTCATTATGAATGGGTCTAAATATAACGTATGGAGTTAAGGATTAACCCTGTGTATTCTAATTTATAATATGTAACCCCTCCCTTTCCAATTTGAATATAAAATAACCGAAAAACAAAATAACGATGTTTCAACGCAGAATATGGATTTGATGACAAACATTGCAGACTCTGATCAGCGGGTTCCAACAGAAGCCCTCTGATATGGGTATTCACTGTCTGCAAAGGACTGATAGATCTAGATCTGTTTCCCACAGATACAATGGTTTCAGTAAGGCAGGCATATAGGATCTGACACAAGTTGTCTTTTGAGATAAACTTTTCTAAAATGAATCTAGAAAAAATGTTATGAAGCGAGACACTGGTAAGTTTAATAACATTTTGTTTTCAACAAGTTAAAAATCTCAAAAGACAACAAGTGTCAGATTCTTTTTATCACAATGATGGCTTGGTCCAAAACTATTGTAACTCCTTCACATTTATGAAGGAGTTACAATACTTTTGCACCAAACCATCCGTATGCATTAACTCTTTTCTCCACAAAAGTTATTTAAGAACTTAAAATTTATGGCTATTGGAAACATTGTAGGAAATGCTCCAGTTCCATTTCTTACAATGTTTTCAATATAAAGACATTTGTTCTACTTTGGATTAGTCTAAAAATAGCTTGTGGAGGAATAGGTTAATGTATGGTTATGTACATGTATATTGTGAATGTATATTTAGTTCAGATAATAATATTTTGTCAGTTTCTTTTTCAGTTTCATTTCCAGCTGTTTGCATTTGGAGACTGAGTGGTTAAGTTTGTGGTCAAGATTCCTGGTAAGTTTACAACTTATTATATTTCCAACAAATGCTATTTTCCCCATTTTTTATCCAAACGGATCTTCCAATCACTAACAACTGTTTTCTTTTGATAGGATTTGGCCGTGTCGGGATGATGGAGATCAAGCTGTGAAACGAAACCCTAGGGTCATCTTACAGGAAACATAAGTTCTTGGTAAGTTTTTGTTTATTCTGATTTCAAAAATATAATTATCCCCATTAACCTTTTACCTCATAGAAACGCCTGTTCACACCTCTGTAGTACATGACCTTTGAAAACATTGTGGGAAATTGAGCATTTGCTCATAAAGAGCAGATGCTCCATTTTCCACAATGTTTTTAAAACCATTGAAAAATTGGCATTTTTGTTTCCATTAGATATGAATTCATCATTTTAATCAAATGCTTCCACTGGAGATGTGTCTAAAAATAGCAAAATAGGTAAGGTTATTAGAAATGGGGTTCTCGCCACTTGGATATCACTAAAGTGTATAGACCCAGGCCCGGCTTTCACAAAGCCTCTCGAGTCAAGATCGTGCTCAAACTAAAAAATTCAATCTCAGATATTGACCTCAATTTATTGCTACTGCACTATAATTTTGTCTGCCTGTTTCACAGACAAAAGTTTAGTGCAGTGGCAATAAAATTGAATGAGATGATCCAATGTTGAAATGTTGAGTTTGAGCAAGATCTCGACTTGAGACATTTAGCGAAAGCAAGACCAGACTCTACTTTTACTCCTCAAGCTAAGATCTTTCTTAATCTCAAACTTTCAACTTCTCAGATTTTGCCTTCACTTTCATGTTGCCACTGCACAAAAGTTTGACTGCCTTTGAATTTGTTTTACCTTTACTGGCAAATTAACAAATTTGGGTCAACAATTGGAGCTGACATTTTCATATTGAGCAAGACCTCAGGTTGAGATGTTAGGTGAAAGAAAGGCCATGGGCCCTATTCACAAAGCTTCTTAGTAAAATCTTAAACTTAAATGAAAATTTCAAATGCAGATTTCCAATTTATTTTCACTTATAATTCAATAAAACTTTGCATGCTTGTGAAAAACTGTTTTTCACAAGAATGCAAAGTTTTATTGAAGTATTTTTTTGCAAATAAAGAGAAATCTGCATTTGAATTTTTCACTTAAGTTCAAGATTTTACTAAGAAGCTTTGTGAATATGGTCCCGGAGCTCTTTTCAAACTCCAGTACATGTGACTCACCTTGAGCACGGCGATGCCGCTGGAGAGCTTAGCGAGCCTCTCGTTCATCTTCTCCTTCTCGTACTCTGAGGTAGACAGCTCAATCTCCTCCCTGATCTGGTTCACCCGCTTCTCCACATCAGCTGGGTCACCCTTGCCCTGCAAAACAAACACCAGCACTTGCAAAGCTATTGTAATTACTCTCCAAGTCTTAAGTTAACAATCGGTGCCTTCAAGGTTGTGAAGAATCTTTAATCCATTGACTTTGTGAAATTCAACACGTGAAAGGGCAAATTGTGAAAGAAAATGCCACATTAAATTAATCTTATTCATTCATTATCATTACACATTTAAAAAATATGCTGCTTTTCTCAACATTGTGAAAATTTTGAAATAGTGAAGTAGCCGAATATAACCCGCAATTACTCGTTTTCAGGTCACCAATACATGCACAATTAGTCTGTACCCTGATCAGACCGCTTCATCAGCCACAGTCGATCAGCTGCTACGCTATGTGCTCCTTTGATCATTTTGAATACATTATTTTATGGCAAAATCAGCTTGTCCATTTAAATTTTTGTTGGAAAATTGAAACAACTCCTCAGGGTGGCAGTAGGGTATACATAATAGAGAAGCACACAGTAAAACGTTATGTTAAAGTCCGGGGAACTATCTTTGTGAGTTTCAATTGCCCAAAGTTCAAATTAAATTCAAACTTCTGGCTAATCAAAGCTAAAAAGAATCCCCCCCATTGACAGACAGACCAAGACAACTTGCCAGTGCTTCAATAAGGAGTACATAAACCAATTGATTCACCACCAGGGCTCCAGGTAAGTAAGCCTAAATAAAATATTTCCCTAAACCATTCTAATCATTCATTAGAATCATCTTCAAGAAAATTCTAATGAATGGTCACATGGTTTAGTCGAAAAATGAGGAATTTAGCATTTTAGCTACATTACTGTAGCCCTGCTCTACTACCACTCATTTATACCTTCATCATCAGCGTGTCGTCCTTGGTAACGGTGACCTCTCCGATCTCACCAAAGTCCTGCATCTGTATATCCTCCAGCTTGTACATGTCAGCCTCGTCTCCGAACACCATGGCCCCCGTGGCGACTGCCATGTCCTTCAGCGTGTTCTTACGGTTGTCACCAAAGCCTGGAGCCTTCACAGCAACAATCTGGAGCCCGACCTTCAACCTGAAGCAGTAACCCATAGCTCAAACTACCTGACCAACTTTGAAAATATTTAGGGAAATGTAGCATTTGCTCATTCTGAGCAAATGTTCCATTTTCCACAATGTTTTTAAAGCATTCAAAATGACGTGCTTGAAAAGACATTCTAATCTTGGCCTTACCGAAGCTCAACACGCTCTCTGGCTTGGAGGATATGAACAGGGCAATAAACATTGTTTCAAACCTGTCTGTGCAAGACTTCTAGTGAAATATTACAAGAAAATGATACATAAAGTTTATATTACAAGAAAATGATACATAAAATTATCTTACCGACTCCTAACCCTGTATGCAAGTTTTACTCAACCATTTGTGCTAGCATTGAATTATTTCCACTCGGTCCATCCTCTATCTCACTAGCAGATTTTTACACCCCTGTGCACCCACCTGTTCAGTACCAGACCGCTGAGCGCCTCTCCGTCCACATCCTCAGCAATGAGCAGCAGGGGTTTCCTCGCCTGGTTGGCCATCTCTAGGGCAGGAATGAGTGACTGAATAGTGGAGATCTTCTTCTCACTCAGCAGCACCAGCGCATTCTCAAACTCGCACTTGGCACCTAGAACATAATAAAAGCAATACGGTAAAACCTGTGTTAAGTGGTCACTAACAATGCGCAATTTGTGGTCGCTCAATGCAGAATGAAAGTAATGCAGAAAGCTCTTTTCAGAGCTTTCTGCATTACTTTAATTCTGAATCAAGTGACCACCAGTCCTGTCCTCAATAGTTGATTTAATGGCCACTCAATAAAGGTTAGACTATTATTAATGGGAAGTCCCTTTCATTAGTAAACTGTTAGTGATAAGGCTTAATTGAACATGTGGAAGATGGAAGATCAATATATAGGCGGATCAGATTTCAAAAGTAGTGACACTCTTCCACAGATAAATTATACAGTACGTGAAATTGAGTTTCTTTAATTTATGTAAGCCCCATTTTTATGAGCGAAATTCCCAATGTAGATGTCACTAATGATTAAACTAATGTGCGATATTAAACAAGACATAATTCATGGTCGCCTGAAGATTAAATATTTATACAGCTTGACTAAAATCCATCAAATTGCATGAAACATGGATATAAAAGATCTGAATGACCCAATTTAAAAATTCATATATTCTACCACTAACTTAGTCCATCAATATGAAGTCCTGGCCTGTCTTTCACTAAACTTGTTCAATCTCAAATTTTCACATTCAGATTTCGACCTTAATTTTATTGCCACTGCTCTCAACTTATGCCTGCCTGTGAAAAATAACCACTGCACTCAACTTTTGCTTGCCTGTGAAAAATGCCATTTTTCACAGGCAGGCATAAGTTGAGTGCTGTGAGTGGCAATAAAGTTATGGGCAAAATCCACTATTCAAAAAATTGTCTCAATGAGGCAATTCTAATAACTGATTACATGATAGAGTTAAGTGCGTGACATAGGGAAATATTTTCTATATACTTCCAAATCATACCTCTTTTTGAAAGCTCAAATTGTCACTGTTCAGCATTTTGTCAAATTAAGTTTTTTTCACATCTTTAGTGGCTCTTTTGAAAATATAATATATTTCAATCTTCATTACCCTTTGTATTTAAAATGACAAAAAAAAAACAGGGAAGCAATGTTACAACCAGGTCAAATCTTGGATCGGGTCTACACAAATGTGTTTCACTCTGCAAGTAAGTGCTGAACAACAATTAAAACACTTGCAAGTCATCATTCACTAAATTCTGTCCAGGCTCGTCAAAACATTATTGCTTGAACCCGATTGTGCGAGTGACAAAACGAATACAAATACACAGATGGTGCTCATTCCATCGTAGATTCTTCAGAGACGCGGCAAACAAAAACGCGAATTGCTCAAAATTGCACTGAGTAGGCAATGAAGATCAACGGATTCACAATGGCCCAGTGTTAAAATCGGCTAATTTACAATTACCCATGTCCAAATTAAGTTTTAAATTAAACATATAGTTAGAGAGATCTTGTTTATTTTAAAATATCCCTTATCAATTGAAATCCAACCGAGTGAAGGTCTTGATTTCGTATGGGCTAAGATTTGTATAATGAATTTCGTTCTATAATAACTAGTCAAAATAATGCCTAAATTTCAAAAGACATTTTCTTTCAAAGATCTTCATTCATTTCAAAGCAAACACGTCAATTTACTCCACAAACAAAGGCAATTTCATCACATTTCAATCGTCTCTCAGGTATTTTAAAACATCAAAATTATTCTACATTAATACAAAGGGAAAGGATAAAATATTCTTTATGATAAGATTTCAATAGTTATCATCCTGCCCAGATCTTAAGTGCTTATCAGATACGAAAGCATTACCACAAAACTCCTATTCAAACAACAGTGCTTAATTTATCATTAAATTTAACACGATATAGACACTAATTCAAACACAAACTCTGACAATGGACTTCACGACCTTGTATACTTAGCTGATTAGAAATTTAATAATAAATAGCCTCGAACAAAAGGCTCAATTCTTTTCTCATGGATTCTATACCCATTCCTCCCCCCATTTTCTATTAATGCATCTTAGACACATAAAAATTAGGAAATTAGCTGCCCGCAAGCATTGGTTTTAATTCAAAGCTCGTGATAGCCCACATTGTTCAAAAATTAAAATCCTTATTTCTATACCAAACCCTATATTGTTACCATTCATTAGAATAGTCTCGAAGAGACGATTCTAATGAGTGGTCACAACATAGGGTTAGGTCAACAAATAAGGATTTAAGTCGGAAAATGGGTTATTTTATACGCTTATAATGTGGAACCCTGATACGAAAACAGGTTAGAGTAGTCCAGCGAACCAGTGCGAAAATAAAAGACGGCAATGTGACACTAATTAATTTTCACAGTGAAGGAAAAAAGGTCCCTATTATTCATCAGAAATAGTGTATTGAGAAGACAAACAAAACTTCAATTACACCAAAATGGAAAATGATTTATTAGCACGGCCTTTCCTTATCAATTAGATATGGAAGGCTCTCGCTAATTCTTTAAAAGTCCTGTCACCGTCTGCATGGTAATGGTTTCGTTGTCATGGTAGCCGGTGTATGTAGATGACTGGGAAAATAATGGCCGTATGTAAGTGAGTATGGAATAGTGATATATCGCTCTCTGGAACATGTAGGCAAAAGCATGTCGTAAAAACAATTCCGAGAAAACACTTATCAGTGACCCACATTAAAGATTTCGAGGTCTGAAACTGTGAAAAAAAAGGAAGTCACTTTCCGAGATGAGCCAGAAGCAGGCAGCATTAGTACAAAAGAACTCTGGTATTAACGTATGGCATCCGGAGAAATCGGTTGTCTGTGAACCTTGTTGTCTGCAACAGTTGTCACCATCAATCACCAATATTCAAATATCTTTTTGAAAATGACTACTGACCCTTTTCTCCATAAGCTATGTTTAGACCCATTCACAATGAAAGTATATTGATGACTTGGTGCAAAACTATTGTAACTCCTTCACATTTGTGAAGGAGTTACAATAGTTTAGCACTTGAAGCCATTGATATGATGACTATGATGATCTATGAGAAAGGAAAACATCCATTTTTAATGGCTTTAAAAACATTGTGGAAAATGGAGCATTTGCTCATTATGAGCAAATGCTCCTTTTCCCAGAATGTTTTCAATAATCATCTGCTATAGAGGTGTCAGAAGGTGTATCTATTGAGTAAATGAATTTACCATTTGTTATCCATTTACAGGTAAAATGTGTTGTCCTCTACAACTGCAAACAGTGCAGACCCTTATCAGACGCCACGTCAGAGACATGGCAGCTGATCTGGGTCTTAACTGTTAGCAATGTCCGAGTGTCCCTTTTCGCATGACACTGCATGCCCATTTATCAAGTCATTGCTGATTCGCCCATAGATGTTAAGGTTAACTGTTAATCTGCAATTTCTTTGCAAACAGTTTTGTTCTAGATGAGATGGCAAGTTACTCGGCATCTCATCCCCATCCAAAATATGATTGGATATTCTAATTAAATTCAAGAAGATATTGGCAGAAAAATCTATATTGCATTTTACTGCAGATGACAATTTTGCACACAATTATACTTTGCTTCCAATACTTATAGGTTAAAGTCTATCTTCTTTGTCTGTTATTCCAAATCAATTCCACAATATAAAGTGGTTACAGGAATCACAATTGGCTTAAAAATTGGAGCCGCTGAGGATCCGTGGTCCCACTTTTAGTTAACTTCCCAGGCCGAGATCTTGCTCAATCTCAAATTTCTCACTTGTTTATATTGCTGCTGCAATAAATGACTTCCAGTGAAAACATTGTAGGAAATGAAGCATTTGCTCACAACAAGCAAATGCTCCATTTCCTACAATGTTTTCAAATCATTTAAAACAAAAGCATTTTTCTTTTGTCTAGATTATCATCTTTCATCAGATAATCTTTCCTTGTTGATTAGTCTAAAAATAACTTGTGGAGGAAAAGGGTTAATACAATTAGAGTTTATGTCACATAAGAACACACATGTCTTCTTTATAACACCGAGCTGAGCCGAGAGCTGATCTTCTCAGAAATTTTCTTCTCATAAGCCGACTTGTTAATAAACTTTACGGCTTCCTTCAAAACAGGAATATACTTGAAACCATTTGATCATCAGTGAATCTCCATGTCTAGATTAACCCTTTACTCAATAAAAAGGCTACTCTTAGACTCACTCACATTGAAAGTACATATGGCCGACGTCACAGGAAAACGGGCACTCGGATATATATATAAAAAAAAGCGCCGACTCGGCTCTTATTCAGCGCTATTATTTCAGCATCTCGTCACAAAATTTACCATTTATATGCATTTAAAGGTAGAAATAGATGTCCTCTACGATTGCAAACAGTGCAGACCCTGACCAGCGGCCACGTCAGTGACGTGGCGGCTAGTCTGGGGCTACACTGTTTGATATGTCCGAGTGCCCGTTTTCGCGGGACGTGGCCCATATGATGAATAGGAATACTATCCAGGAAAAAGGGCGTGTCTATGGAATAAATTTTTGGATGAAACATTTAAACAAAAAATAAAGTACATAGCATATATATATGAATAATTGGCTTTTCCAAATTCTTTACTGTATGGGATTTTTTGACGCAAAAAGTGAAGTCCCTGCTTGGTCATAAAGCCGCGGCTGAGCTCTAGGACTACACTTTTTTCACATTGCAATTTTTAATTTGGGCACCAAAAATGTAAAGATTAATGGCTAAATAATAATAATTATAATAGTAAAATGAATTTACAATAGATGCTACTGATTCAATATAAGACAATGTAGACTTTGCAAAGTTCAAATTTAGGCTATATTCCCGTTAGAAGAAGTTAAGCTTCATCTGGAGGTTGTTTTTTTATCTCATAGACCACTCATTAGAATTGCCTCAGTGAGCAGTAAGAACAAATTCTAATTGGCTGTTGCTTGCAAGGTTCGAGTTGGGTGGTGAATGAACCAAGCATTGTCCTAGGTTCTGAAAAAAAGTTCCTTATCTAGAGCCGAGAATGAAAATTTAACTTCATAATGGATACGAAACCATTAAAACTAAAACCTGTAATACCTATGGTTAAAGTATATACAACAAATCTTATCAGCTGGATCCCCATGTCTTCTTTGTACCCAATACAAGAGGCTTACAACAGGGCTCGGGAACCAGCTGCGTAAAATAATAATAAATCCCACAACAGTTCTTTCATTTCTCCACAAAACCCTACATTGTGACCATTCATTAGAATCGTCTCTTCGAGACGATTCTAATGAATGGTCACAATATAGGCTTCGGCGAGAAAATAAGGATTTTAGAATTTTGAAATTTACAGCTTACCTAGAGCTCTAAGATGAATTTGATTGGGAGATAGGACGTTTGGAAATTTAATATAGGAAGATCCTGTTTTAGACAAATAAATTATATGGACTCATCAAGGATAATGAGTTTTCACATAAAACATATGTTCTGTCTTGGTTAATGTTTGTTAAACCATAAACACAAGAAATTAAGATAATTAAGGATAATTTTAACTGCCTAAACACCCAGGCTGTTTGTCATCGATACGATCTTTGTGCAGCTAAGTAGGACATTATGAAATCACGATTAAAAACAAAGTATGATTCGGAGGTAGGAAAAAATCGTTCCATTCAGATTTCAGAAAATTAGCGGAGATTCAGTCATTATAAATTCTTAATAAAATGCAGGTAGATTTCTATTTTATTAAGCACCACTCTTTACACTCAATTTATCAAGTATTTGAGTCCTGTTTCAAAAATTGTGTTATCAGCTTTGATAAGTAACAAAAAATATTGCCAAGTAACAAAAACTGTTGCCATGGTAATCACACATAAAATTTGCAACATGGCTTTCGACTGATTTGTTTCCTTACAAACGTATTGAGTCATAACTTTTTTTCCTTAGGGTATGTCTTTGACTTATTTAATTAATAATTGGTTTCAGTGTTCAAGTTGTCTCAGAGCAGAATCGCTATTTACATCATAAAAGTTAGAAATATGAGCAGTTCAATTAGAAATGGGCCTTTCTAGTATTACAAACAGGGTTAGCCCAGACTGTATAGAATATGCCTGCTGTGACGCCTGTAGTCACCGGAAGTGTAACAGCTAGTGAAGGTCTTCACTGCTTTTACTGCAATAAGAGCTAGCCCTTTACTCATTGAATATATAGCTAATTAACCTGCTGTAACGCATGTAGCAGTAAGTGAACAGGGTCTTCACTGTTTTTACTGCAATAAGAGTCTTTTATTCATTGAATAGCTAATTAACCCTTTTAACTTTATGAATATTTAAGCTTATTAACCCTTTACTCCATGAATATTTAAGCTTATTAACCCTTTACTCCATGAATATTTATGTTAAAACTCCACCCCCATTGGAAAACAAATCAAATTTATCATATCAAACATATAGATATAACTGTTTCAGTACATGGCAGATAGGTGACACTCGGGATCAACAGGCACACAGTGAAGACCCTGATCAGACAGCTCCTGTAGGAGCTGTCTGATCTGGGTCTTCACTGTTTGCAAAATGCTTAAATATGCGTAAGTAAGTAAAGGGTTAAAGGCACATACATTCAAATGACTTCTGCTTCTCGTCAAGTTTGTTGTATTTTTTCTTAGTTTTTCCCAGCTCACGAGTCAGCTCCCTTACGCGGTCATCAGCCTCCAGGAACTTGCTGTGGAAAGAATATAGTGACATTTTAAATACAACACTCTAAAACACAGGTAACCGTCAACCTGCTGCAATAAATTGTCATTTGCTCAAGCTCTTGTCTACTGCAATTTTAAACTTTACACAATTCCATTGATACTTGTGAACTTATTTGATTGTGTGTCAAACAGCGTGGATTCGAATCAGGTGCAGAGTTATTTGACATGTAATCTAGATCTACACTGTTTGTAAAAG